>VNJT01002123.1:0-209913 GCA_008042655.1 Drosophila burlai
AAGTCGCTGAATGCATGTATAACAATATCGGCGACGCTCACTAAAACGCGTGCGTGGTCCAATGTGTAAGCTGTCGGTATGTTAAACACTAAGACGCGGGTTCAATAATCCCTAGGTGATCCATTGAATTTAAAAAAAAAATTGTGAGTATGGTTTTTCAATATAAATTATAAATGATATTTACTACAATAACATAATATGAAAAAATAAAACTTATAAACTAATGGACAATAAATAATGGAATAATGAAATAATACCGTTTGGTCATATAAAATATGACTTAAAAAGTCAATATTTTTCTTAAATATAAAATATGACTTAAAAAGTCAATATTTTTCTTAAATACATGAAACCATATGGTTCTTGAAAGAAGAATTTTTGTTCTTAAACTTAGACCGTTTGTTCTTAAAAAAATAAGACCGTTATGTTCTTAAATGTAGAACAACGGTATTAAAAATGTGATACCATATGTTCTTGAAAGAAGAAAAAACGTGATTGGGCTGTTTTCAAGAACGAATAGACACGTTTTTGGTACATTTAGAACGCTTTTTTTTCTGGGTGTATATATTTTAAGGGGAAATGTTATGCAATTAAATTTCCGAAAAGATACCAAATCTAAGGACTAGCCCAGCTGGACTGGATTCAAAGTTTGAATTTCGAACCCAATTAAGAAGAACTCTCATCACCGATAAAACCCCAATTATCCCCTGGATCTCAACACTCCTTCACCGAGTACTTCCCAATTGATCTGCTTAGATGTCAATCAAGAAAAGTGATTTGTTGTCGCCCATTTGTCACTGTACAAAACACTCGTCATAGCAGATTGTCAACCCGGCATACCCTTGCCGATAAGAGTAAGCCAGGGTAATGGCATGAGTCACCGGAGATCAGAGATTAATCCCATCCACTGGACATCCATCCATCTCGCAGCTCAACACTTTTATTCCCTTTTTTTGAAACAGATTAATCGAGGCTGATGAATGGCTGTCCGGCGAACCTCGATTCGGTTTGGGATTGAAAGGTTTGGATATATATTCGAGATAAGCCGCTGATGAATATGTCCAATGAGCGGAAAATGTGCAGCCATCATTATTTTTTAATTAAGCAAGCGAGTTATGTGGTGTGTTCTCCCTAGTTTTTCCTTCTTTTTTTTTTTTTGAGTTTAATTAAGCCATAATTTATCGCCAACAGCACGCGGACACGCAGAGGTACTGCGGGAAAAAAAAGGGCCACACATCGTCGACAGCGGCCTCTCCTCTCTCTCACCTGTACAAAGGCGACACCTGCCCCGTGTAAATTACTGAGTCATATGCAAAAAGCATAAAGAAAACCGGCAAGAGAACCCAGAAACCCCAGAACCTGGGGACAAAGACCATAACTGGGAGTGAATATACTTAGCCCGGTGGTCTAATTAGAAACGATCTTGTCAATTAGTCAGGAGAAAACAGGTAACTCGGACTAAAAAAAACGATATAAACACCGAAACACCGAAACCATGTCCATCTGGTCTCTGTGGAGTTTTTACCGAAATTGAAATTGTGTTTGGGTTTTTTTCTTCTGTTCGTTTCTCTGTCAAGATCGATGCGAATACAAGTCTGGGGAGAAATTATATGGCTGCCTTGGCGGTCGATTCAAATTTTTCAATTTCTCAAAACCCCCCAAAAAAAAAACAAAAACAAAACACAGGGAAGACAAACTACAACAATACAAGCCATCCAGGAGCAGTACATGTTGTCCAACGGTTGTCCCCAGAGAAGATCCACGGGGCAGGTGACTTTACCTGGAATTCGACGCTTAACTAATGATGCTCATCAGGCCCGGGCTGGTCCCAATCCGAATCCAGCTACCGTATCGCAGGGGGGCGATCTCTTTGGCACATTTTCCATGGAACATCGATACCAAAAAATCAATTTCCAATGCCCGCGCTCTCGCTTAATTATCCATTATGAAAAATTGCAGTCGTTAATGTTTTCGGTTGCCTATCAAAATCGGTTTTTCCAAATAAAATAAAACAAAAACGAAATGAGCAAGGGAAGGCGGGAGAAGAATGGGTATCACCACCACAGCCGTCATCATCATCATCATCGTCGTCATGGAGTTGTACAGCAGCTGGGAAGGGAGTGGGAGCAGGAGCAGGAGTGGGACACAGAGCAGGAGTGGGAGCTGGACCAGGACCAGGAGCTGGAGCGGGAGTAGCATCAGCTCCAGAGCGTTGAGCGTGTAAAATGCTTTTCCGCGTCTTCGACTCGCAGAAACCTTTGGCCCTGTTGCAAAATGCGGCAGCCACAACAACAGCATCCACTGAGGAGGCCAGTAGAGACAAAACAACAAAAGAATTTAATGCACTACAAAAAAATAAAGGGTTTGCTTTCGCTAAAGTTAAATACAAAATTAAATACAATATTGTAAAAATATATAACAAATAAAATATAAAAAAGAAAGGTATGGCAAGTAATAATATTAAATAAAGAAAGAAACAAATAATTAAATATGATTTTGTAAAAATATATATTAAATAAAATATAAATAAGAAATGTATGGAAAGTAATAATATTAAATAATAAAGAAAACAAACAACTAACAAAAGAATTTTATGCTCTACCAAAAAAAGGGGGTTGCTTCTTTTAAAGAAATAAATAAAAAAAGCACAAAAAACATGTTCATTTTGAATTATTTGCTTTTTTGCTGTAGTTATAATATTTTTAGATTTAAATATAATTCTTATATAAAAATATCTATACAAAATGTCCTAGAATTCTAATACTCTAAGTCTTTTTTAAGCCATTGGTAGTCGGTTTGCCAATAAATTCTTAATAAATTACCAACAAAATAAAGGAATAAAGTTGCTCAGTTCATTTAGAAGAATCTTAAAGAATGTAAAAACTTCTACAACAATTTTTGTCTCATTTGATGTCTCAAGTAAAATCTTTGCCCCAATTTTCCCACAGTGCACATACTCAGTTCGTCGCAGACACGGCATCTGGACCACCCAAGAAGCCACCGTCTTGGACTCCGCTCGGCCAGCCCGGGCCTGGGCCATTGGCGAGCGAGTGGCTATTAAGCCAGCCCCAAGCCGGGACCACTCGATGATTACTTGAAATTCAATTGCAGTCCATTAGGAGTGATTAATATGTATGCGATTCGGCGGCAGCAGCAGCAGCCGGACAAGTATCAACCGCAGCTAAGAGAGATCGCTGGAGCGAAGAGATTCTGCACAAAAATGCATTGCACTTAAAATTATTGACACTTTGGCAATGGCTCCGGCTACGTGAGCCGGCTACTGTGATGACTGACCGGGCTAAGAGAGCGGTTAAGAGAGTCAAAAAGGAAAGACGACCAGGCTGTGGAATGAGCAGGGAAGACTGCAAGCTGAAGACTGGACCTGGACTCGCAAGACTGAGGACTGCAGAGTGTAGACTGAAGACTGCATCGCGAGACCACACACGAAGATCGAGGCTGCGCCACAGGCAGCTCTGGGCAACGGAAGGCGGCAACATCGACAGTAGTTTTGCGGCTCGTTTGCTGCGTTGTCCTCCCAGTGATCATGATCATCACCATGATGATCATCATCTTATGTATCTCGAAGTTAGCTCGGCGCCAAATTGCAGCAAAGTAAAACAGCGTTTAGCATTGTGGCTTGTAATGATCTCGGTCAGGCAATGCCCATGGTCTGTCTGCGATTCTTCTGCCCCGAAGAGAGGCCCGGTGTCTTCCGAAGACGAAGCTTAAGAGAAGAATCTACCGCAGAACTCGTTCGCTGAGTTAGCGCCTCTGAAAAAAGGGTGTAATAATTTATGTATTTTGATTAGGCTGTCTCAGTCTGGAACTGTTCGTTCTGGGTTCGTTCTTTCGGCTTATAATTGATAAGTGCTTTTGAGATACTTTTTAATGAAGCTAATGAAATACACCCGAAGCTTTCAGATACGTCTCTATCTGTTAGGGGTAAATACCGGGGTTTTAGATATATTTGTGAGGTTTTAATATATGTTTTAGGAGGAATTTATAAGCAATAATCTTTATTATTTAATCTTAAAAGTGCCTAATATTCTTCTAAACTTGAAGAGAATATATATAGAGAGATTTAAAGGAATATTTAGAGACTTTCTAATTATATACAAAATCGGCTTGAAGCTTAAAAGAAGCTCAAACTCTCAATTACTTCATTTCGTTGTGCATAAAATCTGTTTATTTATTAAATTTATTGATCTAAACTGCAGCATTAAAATTAATATTTGTATGTAATAATTTTCTTTACAATATTTACGGATTTTAAAGTCACATAGAAATTAAATTTTTAGCTGTGCAAATTTAATTTTATTTCAAGCTAACCTAAATCTTATTCTACATCTCTTCTATCTCTTAATTAACTTGATTTTATATATTACTTATTATTATCTATTACTTAATTTCCTGACTTAATTTAAAATGATTTTTTTTTTATATTTACACCTGTTAAAGAACCAAATTTTAAGCTGCCAAAATCTTTAAGCTTTCTTTAAAAAAAAACACCATACTTTCAAGTTATCTCTAAATTAAGTTCACTTTATATACATTAATTGGTTGAAGTTATTTAATGAATTTACCAATTTGAGTTTGAATTTTTTTGAAATTTTGTACTTAGATATTATATAATATATAAAGGAAAATATATTTTTATCTGAGAAAAGCCTTAAAAACCTAAAAAATATTTTATGTAAAGCCAGCTCTCAATTATAATCACTTTATACACATTTATAAAATTGCCTTAAATTATTTTATTTAATTATTTTTGTATCATATCAATAAACTAGCAATACAAAAATATTATTTGATGGTCAGAAAGAGATCAGAGTTTGTCAAAAACAATATAATTTTATGCCAGCTCTCAATAAACTAAACTTTAAGCTCCAGAAAACCCTATCTAGATAGCCCTGTATATAGTAAATTTCCCCATAATGACTCAGACTGCGGCTTAATTGCTGTGATTCCAATTAAAGTAATTTGGTTATTGTGAACGAATTAGGCTCTTTTTTTGCTTTATCTTTCGAGCGAATTAGATGTCTTTCGCCATTAAAACAAGGCAGAGATCAGCTCAATTACAACAGCGGCGTCCACCATTTCTCCCTTTTTTTTATCGCACTAATTACAGCAGCGAGCCTGGGATTGCTCCGAATCTGAATCTGGGATGGATTTAGGGCCTCCGGAGTGGTCTCTCTGCTCCGCTGCGAGTTCCAGCGAACCGGCGAACCGAGGGCCAGAGCTATGGGCCCATAAAAATCACATCAAAGTCGCGTCCGTTTCGAAAACTAGTTGCTATAAAACTGCAATTACCCGGCATGCACTAAAACGCTCTGTTCGCAGAGCGCACTCGGATTTATGGCCAAAACGGGGTGCAACAAAAGAAAAAAAAAAGCATAGGGAAAATATATAAAAAAGAAGAGCCTTAAATCTCAAATCGCCCACCACCCACTCAGCAGAGGATTTTCCCCTATTTCTATTTCTTTTTCTTGTCTGAATTATTTTATTTTTTACTTTTTCCCAGGGCTATTCTTCTTGGAGGAAGCAGCGAACCAACCAAAAGCTCAATTTGTACCTCAATTAAGGCGTCGACCATGGCACAGTGGGGCGAACAAAAAAAGCTCTGCCGCTTGTGGCGCATTTCCGTTTCCGGTGAGCTAAGGCTTGAGCGGGGCACTGCGAGAAATTAGGGTGAAGAAGAAGGAGATTTATATATATACATATTTAAATAACCCCAAAGCAGATTTAATTTTATACCTATACTTTTCTCTAGATTTTTGTGCTTTTTAATAAATATAAACCTTAAATAATAATTTAAAGGTTTAATTACATATTATCATATGTTTTATGCATAGTAAACTGAAATTGTTTTCAAGCATTTCCTTTTTTATAAATATTAAATACATTTTTAAAAGCCAAAATAAACAATTCAATTAAAAAATATAGGATACTGGAGGGAACCTTACTTCACAAACCATTTTTAAAAATAAATAAACAAATACATTTTAAAAAAGGCAGAATAAACCACTTAATTAAAATATGTAAAAACTGATGAGAAAGTGCCTTTCCTCCTGAATTCAAATCCTCAAAATAGAATTCCTTTCGAGTAAAATCCACAGTTTAATTCCCCATCTGAAACGCTCCTTTATTTTCCCTCACTGTACTTGCTACCCCTACTCCCTCCTTCGTTTTCGCCGCGACGCCCATGAATTATGGCCCTGGTTCGTGCTCAGAGGCGCTGCATGGCGTCAGATAAAAAAGTGTTTCGGGCCGAAACGAAAAGCGTTTTCGCTGAAATATCCTGGCTCCTGAATGGAGAGATAACCAACGGCAGGCGCGCGATTTTCAACACATTTCAGCCAGGATGTATATACACATACTCTTATACATATATATATATATCCTTTTTCTGCTGCGTTCGCACAGGGTTTGCCTTGCCTGCCTTTTCCACCTCCTTTTGCCTTGATTTTTACACCCATTCCCCCCACTGTTTTCCGCCCGCTTTTCCTCCGTTTTATTGCGCCAATGTTCAGGCTGCAGTTTCGCCTGGTTTTTCCGCTATTTTGTCGTGTTTTTTTCCTGGCTTTTTGCTTTTGTTTTTTCCTTTTTCTTTTGTTTGCCTTATTGAGCTTTCAGCACTTTCGCTCTTGGCCTTTTCCCTGTTTTTCCAGGGTGGGGCGCCAGCCGGAAAAAAGTGCAGAATCAAATAATTTACTTTCCAATTCGCGCTGAGATCACGTTTTTAATTTGAAAATTTTACAACTTGCGAGCTGCGAACAATGTTTATTTTTACCCGTGGCGCGGCGAGGGGGCGGTTCCTGCTTTTTTGGGGGTGCGAAAAGTGGGGTTTCTTCTCTTTTTGGGTTTTTGTTATCCGCGCGAATTCAATTTGAAGTGCGCCGGGATTTCCACACTTCCCCTAATCGGGAATCAGCGCTGAATTTGTTTATGAAGCCGCGGCTGCTACCAATTAACCCTTGGCTGTTGTCTCGTTTGTAAGCAAGTTTTGCATATGGAAAACAATTTGCTTTTTTAGTTGCGTTTCTGTTTCTTTTTTACGTTTTTTTTTTTTTTTCAGTTTTACAATAAGTTTTGTTGTGAAAATTGGGTATTTTAAGCTATTGGATGCTCTTAAACAGAAAATGGGATATTTTAATCTATAAGCTTCTGTTGAATTGCTTTAAATTAAGTGAGATATACTTTTGTATCTTTTAATACAAGTTTAGTAAATGTTTGAGATATGTTGCGACTCTATGATCTATGTTCAACTTTATTTATTTATTTATTTATTATTTAGAAATATGTATATTTATACTTATAATATATAATTTGCTCTAAGATTTATCATCTGGAGATACATTTTCTAAAAGGTTCATTTATGGCTAAGGGTAAATTAATTCGTAATTAATTTTGTTTTCAGTGCTTTTTCATGCTAATACGTTTTTGTAGGGATATCAATTTGAATACAAATTTTTATTAACCTAACATGGCTTTACATATATTTATTATATATTATTTATATATTTTACTAATATTATATTATAATTTTTGTTAATATTTTTAAATCCCTTTTATATTAATCCAACTTTCCTTAAGTCTTTTATTCCCTTTTATGTAACCATAAAACCTTATCAGTTTTTTATATTTTAAATATTTTTTAAATATTTTTTAAATATTTTATTATTACATTTTAAAATATTTCCATATACCTTTATTCCAATTCCACTTGCCTTAAACCTTTTGATCCCTTTTATATACCCATAAAACCCACTTACATAAAATCTCCCTCCGTGAAATTGGAAACGAAACAAACACATTTTTCTGGCATCGCTGAGCCAACAATTTTTGGGTTTAATTGGCGTGTGTTTTGGCCAAATATTTACTTTAGCTCGACTCGACTCATTCCGAGTACCCAGTTGGCAGTTCTCCGCTCTGAGTGGTGTTTGCGGAACTTGATTAATTAAACGGCGAACTTTTTGGCCACCCACAAACCTAACACGCATGTGTACGTGAGATTTTGATATATGATTTCGGAACATTTCGCATAATGCAAAAATGCGAAAATCGAATGCAATGATAAATGACGTACTTCCGTTGCAATCCTCGCAAAAGGAATCGCAAGGAGCGATTCCCATTGTTTGTCATATTCAAATGCCAGAAAAATAAAACCAGAAAGTAAAACAGAAATATTGTCATTATGGGAGGAAGAGATCGAGGAGGTTGTCCTCTTATTCCGGGCGATCATTTGTCTCGCCGCACCACGGGCCACCCGTAATCTTCAGGCTAATGCATTTCTGGTTATTCGAATGGTCAGTAAATCAGTTACTCAGTTATTCAGTTGCTCAGTTACTCAATTATTCCTTTGCTCACTTACTCAATAACTCCCTCCGATGCATTTCAATTAGACTTAAAGCCTCTACATTTTTTCGTGTTGCTTAAACTGGCTTTGTCTTGACCCGCAGGTTCAAATTAATAATTGCTTTCTCTCCTCTCCAATCCCACCTGGCACCTCAATGACATTTACATACATTCCCCACACAAAAAGCCACGAAAAATAATGTTCATATGGTTACCTTAGCCATTAGAGACATTAATAAGCATAAAATAATGTTAATAATGTCATCATTGGAGGCCCCCAATACGGACCCACCGCCGAGGTGGGAAACCTGTGCACTCCCTGGTGTCTCCTCCTGGCGGGACATGCATTTATTCATTTCTACATATAATAATAATAATAATCATATATTTATGGCTCATAAACGAAATGTTCAATTCATTTGATGGCGTTTAACGCCGGCAATTACATCCGGAAACGTTGCTGGGGGACCCAATGCAAAAGGCGCCGCTTTTTAAGAGGTTTGGTGCTTAAAAAAGATATTTGGATATGCGGACACTAGCGGCTAGGTTTTTCAATCCTAGGGTGAAGTCCGGGAAAAAACCAATTACATTTTTATCTTTATGGTTTTCTTTTTAGTTTGATATGCAAAAGGGGTGTAAGATGGTTCTAACTGAAGTGAACTTAAGCTCTCTTATGAAGATGTTCTCACTTACCGTTAGTGGTTAGTCGATAGAAATTAAGGCGTAGATTTCATATAAAAATATAACCTGAAAAAAAGACATAAATAAATTAAATACTATTTTGTAAATGTTATCCAATTATACTGATAATAAAGATATTATTATTATATATATATAATATATAATTTTTCCTGAAGTTTAATAGTTTTTATTTCGAATTTTCTTAGCATTTACGACCCTCATTCCCAACTTTCTTTTGTGGAGACCCGAAGCTGGCAACTGCTCCATTTGAACCCCTCAATGATGGCGCTCAGATACAATTAAATAAATCCAAATATACTGTAGATACTGTTAGATACTTCCAAAAAGATACTATGTATCCAAGCCCATGTGCGGGAGAAGTAGGAGTTAGAAATCTTGTTAGTCTAGTGAGCTCAGCTCTGCTCAGCTCTTTTGAGCCCGGCGCCCGTGTTGACCAACTCAATTAGCCAAGCATTGAGAGCAGTTAGCAGCTGAGGAGGAGTAGGTGCAAATCGATGGCCAAACAAAGGCGCAAGCAGCTGGGCAATTAGCGGGCAGCAAATTGTACGGACTCAGGTTGCGCCTAACTCCGGATAGTGGATACTGTATATAGAATGCAGAACTCCCTGCCAAAGACAATCAATTACAATGGGTTAACAAAGCGCGGCTCAAATATTTGGTTAGTGCTAAGCGCCAGCGGGTTAAGGGAGAAGGGGTTAAGGCCGAACCGATCAAATGCGTTGAGTCAACACCAAACACACACATAGAGCGGCATTGACGTCTCCGAGTTGAAGGAGGATGATGATCATGATGATCATGCCCCGGCTTCAAGATCGCTCCAGCCTCACATATGTTGGCGTTGACTTCTGCTGAAAATCCGAGTACATTTGAATGTTTGTTTAGGCTCTGGGAGCGATCTCCGTGAGCTCTCTGGAGCCCTCTGAGTTGGCAGCCCATAAGAGTTAACCATAAGATACTGCTCCTCGCACTCATGAGATACTCCTCATGCCATTGGTAGCGCCGCCGCAAACGGGAGAGTCCCGACTTTGGAGCGCCTGTCTGTTGGCCATAATTGAGTGCACTTTCCACGGAACTCTGGCAGTCAGGCAGCAGCCAGGCAGCGATTATGAAATGCCAACAGCTCTGGCACAGCTTCAGCTTCAGTTTCAGCTTCAGCTTCAGCTTCAGCTCCAACTCCCAACCATGTTCCTTCACTGACAACCCTCTGGATTGCTGGATTGCTGGTTTGCTAGACTGTTGGACTGGCCTGGCAAATGGCGAACATCAGGCGCTCGTAATCGTTACGTTTAAGTACTCGCATTTTCCGTATTTCATCTGCCATTTGATGCCGGTCCCTGCACAAATCTCGTAAATCAATTGATAAAGCGAAGCGGAAACAAGTGGCAGCCTCAATTGCGTTGGGCCAAATAAATCTGCCGTCGCCCATTTACCAGTTTTAGTAGATCCTCTCGAGGAGAGGCGGCGGCAATTAAGGCGACAAAACTGCAAAGCGGCGGCGCGCACCACCCAAAAAGCGCAATTAGCGATCGGTTGGGGTGCCCAATGTGGGGGCCAGTGGTGCCTCCAGTGGTGGCAGACACGTGTCCGAGGACACTGAATCGGAGCAGTGGGGGGAGGGGATCATACATCCATCGCAGCTTCTTGAGCAGAAAATGCACGGGGAGAAAGGGGATCAGGGTTATTTATTTATTTACTTATTTCTTTAAATATTTTTCTAGTGCAACCTTATAGTTAGAATTTATATCATTATTTAAGTGTTTCCAAAAAGAAAATAAAAAGTAAATGGAAACTTCCATACTTTTTTAGAATTTAAGTCAAAAGCTTGCAAAAATAACTGTATTCTAATCTTTTTATGAACACAAAAAAAATACAATTTAATTTATTTTTTACAAAGAAGCATTCGAGAAAATGTTAAAAAACAATTATAAAGCGATTAAAAAAAAGGTACAATTTTACTAGACATATACTTTAACTATAACTTTGTAGTTTAAAATTGTATAACAGTGTTAATAATAATTCTAATTATTTTTCTTGCCGTGCAGATTGTGTAGTTTGTATTTTGTATTTGTAGTCAACGTCAAAGGGGCATAAATCACGTTCCCTATGGAAATGGCATACGGAATCGGGGAATGGGGATGCTGTTGTAGGGGATGGGGATGTGGCTGGGAATGGGAATGGGTGTAGGGATGAGGATCGGGCTAAGCGGGGAAGCTGCGCCCACACAGACGATGACGACGACGACGACGACGACTGACTTATGGAGTCGGCATATGTGTTTTTGTGGCTTTTTAATAGCTCGCTCGATGGATCGTCGCTCCCTGCCCAAACTGTTTCTCCTTTTATATGGCCCAACATCAGCATATGTAGCTGTATCTGTAAATGTATCTGTATCTGTATCTGCATCTGCATATGCATCCCCCTTACTAAATACCCCTTACATTGTATGCGCAATTGAAATTCCATTCCCTTGAGCTGTCTGAAAGTGAAATTTAGTGTGTCACTTGGCAATTTCTGCTAATTAGAAGTGTTGAAAGTGTTTGCTTTGATATCGAACCGAAAACAAAACTAAAAAAAAACAAAAACGGCGCCTTGCTCAGATACCCTGCCAGGGATATAATTTGTATCTCAAATCTAGCTGACCCTTTAGTGATAACTCTATATAATACCCGCAACTTGATAATCAATCGATGTGTAAAAATATATGTAATTTGCCTTCCAACTACTTAAACCTATTAGCTGGCAAATTGCTCACACATTGCTCACACGCTAACTCTGGCCAGGTAATCAATTACCTGGTGACCCCTCACTCAGCGTTACCAAATAGATTTAATGGGAGTCGTGGTGCGGTAAGGAGAAAATCAATGAATCAATATTGAGCTATTGAATATGATTTAAGTTATGACTTAAATCAGGTGCGGGAGCTAAAGGGTTTACGTAAGTTAGGTTAGAAATTTGTGATTTTCTAAGATGAGGAATTGAGTTTTAGAATGGAAACATATGTACATATATTTAAAAAAAAACTACAAACTAAATGAGATATAATTAAGAATAATTATATTAATTAAATATTTAATAATAATAATTAAATAAATGGAATTTAAAAGAAGATTTATATACTTAATTTATGGAGTAGTTTTTATACATATATGGAGCAATTTTTATATACTTTTTAGGAGAAACTTTACTTCTTAACAAGAAAGAACACTACTTTCCAGAAGCCAAAATTTTTAATACCTTTAACTTTGCTATTGGCTTGGGACACCGACTGTGAATACGCTCTTAACTAAGCCAAAAAAGTATTAATTTTAATTCGGAAAGCAATTAAGTGTTAGATGTTAGTTTTTATTAGGTTAATATATATGGAAATAAAATTAAAATTATATAAATTTCAATATGTGTGCATGTCTTAAAAACTATAAAATTTAATTATTTTAAAGTCTACGATTTTATAGTTAAAAATTTGAGAAGATCCAGTAAATAAAATCAAAGCAACTAAAGAAGATATAAACAAATTTTTTCTTTCAAAAATGTCCCTAAACTTTTAATTAATTAATAGCAATTTTACCTGAAAATAATGCTTTCGATGGCCTAAAAACTACCCAAAATAACAAAATTCTAGAGACTGTTAAATCATCCATTTTCAAAAAAAGCTTTAAAAAATATTTCCAAAAATTTTTCCCTAGCTGAAATACTCTTTTGTTCGATATAGAGTATCTCCATAAATACTCTCCCATTTGATTTCCGCTTTCATTTAATTCGATTTGCAGACAGACAGCCCGATGGCGAGACAGATTGCGGCAGTGGCTAATGGGCTAAATTGTCTAATTGGTTCATTACGTGCACAAATGGATTTGCGCCTCTATAAAACGCTCGATTTGAGTCCAAAAACCAAATCGAGAGACGGTATAACTCCGCAAGACATGCAAACGGATTTGGATTTTGGATTTGAAGCCATGCAATTAGCGTTTGGCATCAATTCATATTCAAACACACACTCGGAGGAGGAGCACACACACAGCCCACAGGCAGAGCCACAGCACACATCATCGCTTGCCAGTTAATGTCAGCTGCCCATCTCATTGCATTTTTGCACATTTTTCGCTTATTTTTTGCATTTATTTTCAGCAAATTATCGCCGCTCGGCGAGATCTGTGCCAATAAATCATTCCCCGCAGTCACTCAGTCAGTCTTTTTGTCTCTCTCGGTTTATAGTATTTGTTTATAGTACCTACCCATACCCCCGGTGCTGTTGCCTTTAATTAAACGGAATGGAATCGAAGATCCAAGTTGTTGCCGTCACTCAGATTTTGTAAATCAGAGGAATGTGTGTGATTGTGCAATTAGCAGCGGCATCGGCGGCACCCTCGGTGACAAGGCCACATTTACATGATTTAAAGTTTTGTGATCTCTTTGATGTCTTGAGAGGGATTACCACTTGCCACCGCCCTTTAACTTTAAATAAAAACCACCTTTTTTGTTGATTTTTCCACAATTGTTTTTATTTTTTCTTCCTTTTTTCTTAGTTCTTTTTGATTTCTTTTCATTTTGCTGAACTTTTTTTTTTTTTGCTTTAGCACATGGAACAACATTTTTGTTATTAATTCTGTCTTAGGTGCATCTCTTTCATCGCTTACAAACTAAAAATACTCTCTTTCATAGCGTTACTTAAACTAGATTTTAAGCTAGAGGAAACTGTTGTTAAATTACTTAATTTACAAAGCATAATGTCTGTAGATATATAGATTGTTTAAGTGTAGGAATAATAAGTAAATGTGAGAAAGTCGACGAAGCTGTTTTTAGAGTGCGGCATTAGCAACAAGCCTAGAAGTTGGGTTATAGCATATAATACTCTCTAAATAAATACGCCAACAACTCGTTACATATACTTAGAATTAATAATAATTATTATTTTCAAATATGTACATTATGCGCTACAATTATATCACATGAAAAACCATTTTGTACGCCGCCCCCGCCTCGATTTATTGCACGCCCCTGGAGGACCTAGAGATTCCAGGAGAACCCTAGAGGTTCCTGGGTAAACCAAGAGATCCCTGGAGATCCCCAGAGATCCCTGAAGACCCCTTAAGATTCCTACCGATCCCTAGATACCCCTTTTAGCCACCCCTTAGCCACCCTCTGCTTAGGGTATCTGGCCATTCATGCGCATCTCCAGCTCCTCCTCCTCCTTGGTCAGCGGCACGGTGGTGTGATTGTACAGACCCTGGGCCATCAGCTGCAGGGCCAAAGGATTCTTGGAGCCCGTGGACTTCTTGATCTTGGCCCGCTTATTCTGGAACCAGATCTTGATCTGCGCCTCATTCAGGCCCAGTTCGGAGCTCAGCTGCTGGCGACGGCGTTCGGTTAGATAGCGATTCTCGTTGAACTCCCGCTGTAAATAGAGAAGAGTGAAGAGAGTTCCGGATGAGTTTTGGATGGTCAGATAGAGATTCAGGTAAGTCAAATCAATTATTTGCGGTTTCTAGGGACGAGGCCGTCGTGCGTGGCTAATTGGTTAAGTACGGACTGGGACTCGGACAGGATGCGGTTGTCAGAGGATGCCTTTAACGGCGGGCGGTCCGTAAATATTTTGGTGTAAACATTTTTGTGACACAACAAGGAGGCAATATGGTTCGAAAAGGAGGCATCTTTTGGTTTAAATAGGAACTTAAAAAGGAGGCATAGTTTTGGTTGAACTAAGAACTTTAAAGGAAGGGATCTTTTGGTGTAAATATACCCCAAATATGACTTATAAAGCAGGAATTTATTCAGGGAATTTTGGAATATAGAAACTCACCTTGAGGCGGGCCAATTGTTCGCTGGAGAAGGCGGTCCTGGGTCGCTTCTCATCGTTGGTCTTATCCTTTGGCTGTTTGGGGCGACGGTAGCGGGGTCCTTGAATAGAGAAGGGGAAAAATAAAGGTTAGTCTGGAGTTCCATTTGCATAAATAAGCCACATATACTATTAATAATATTAATGATTTAATTAGCATATATGTCTGGCAGCGAATTCCAAAGCTGTAGCTCCCTTTTTTTTTACTAAATATTCCATATATACCACATATACTTTGCGTGCTAGGAGGGAAGTGTTCAATTTGTCAGCTGTCAGCGGAAAAAAAGAGGAGAAAGGGAAGTTAGGAGCTGAGAGGAGAAGCTAGGAGAATTTAGAAGAGGAGTGGGAGACGCTAGAAGAAGTCGAAGAGAAGCGGGAGAAGTCTTCTAACGAACCTAAGGTCGGGCATATTTTAGTCAAATGATTTTCCAGCCCAGCAAGTCTCTAATTAGTGAGTAGTCCCAGAGGCAGTCTCAGTAACAATCTCCGTCTCAATCTTAGACTTAGTCACATTCTCCCTCTAATTGGCAAAACTCTCTGCCTGCTAAAAGTGCTTATTAGATTTCCACACATTGTAAATTATAATTTAATTTAAGTGGAAAGTGGCAAGTAGCCAAGATTAATTTCTAGCCACCGAGTGGAGCCCATCAACGCCTCTGACTATCGATGGCATCGACACCAAATTAAAAAACCATTGAAAGCCATAAAAAAGCACTTAACTCGTCAATTAACACACAGTCTTGAGGAGGAAAAACTGAGGGAATTGAAAGGAAATCTGTGAAGAAGAAAAGAAGAACTCTTTCTCCCGCTACTTCTCCCGATTTTCCCGGGGTTTTCCCCTAGTTCTCCCCCTCCTAGCTTGCCTGTCAATCGTCAGCGCATTTTAGGGTCGCTCTGCTTCTGGCGTGCGTGCGTGACCTGTGACCTTCGGTGCTGCCACGGTTCCTCCTCCTCCCACTCCTGGCGATAAGCAAACGCTGCTACCCTCGCGCTACATGTTGTCACATAAAGTGTCGCTCTTCAAAAGGAGCGCTGCTCTGCGTGAGGCCCCGAAAGAAGTCGGTCTTGGGAATCGGAATTGAAATGAAATGTAGACTCATTGCCATTGTGCCCGCGTGTCTCCTCCTAATTGTTGCAGTGTCCTTGGGATTTATGACACAAAACAAAACCCGGCTTGAAAGGCGAATGCCGCCAACTATTACGCTTCCCCCCGGGGTGGTCCCCAGATCCTAGGGAGTTCCCTCTTAGGATATATATTTTAAAGGTTAAAGATTAGTGTACTAACCTGAGCTGGGACGATCGCTGTAGCGGGTGCAGTACACCCAGGCGGGCCACATCTCGTTCTTGCCGCCCTCTGTGGTGGTGGAGCCGGTCTCCGAGCGCGTGTCATCCGAGGACTCCATCCCAGAATCCCGGCTCACAGCGGATGGCGGAGGAATGGGCTGGGGCTGTGGACTGCTGGCATTGGCCGCTGATCCATTGACACCCAAGCGGCTGCTAGGCGAGGAGTTCAGCGAACTGGCCGCCGAGGAGCAGCCCGAGGACGAGGATGAGCTCGAACTGGTGGCCATGGAGGAGGTGCTGCTGATCGTGGAGGCATTCGAGGCGGGCGGCGGACTGGCCAGGCTGCTGGCACTGCTGCTCAGCGGCACCTGTGTCATAGTCGGAGCCGTCGCAGGTTGTCCTATTTGGGAGACGGCCTTGCACAGGGATCCCAGGGCGGACTTCTCCGGATTACTATCGCTCATCTTGGAGCCCAGGGGAGGTGGGATCACAGAGTTTGCGGCATTCCGACGCAGACGACTCTGGACGATCTCCTCGTGTATCCGGGGATAGGCGGCGGGATTGAAGCAGTTGAGGAAGTTGGCCCGCTCCAGCATCATGGCCGCGGTGGCTGCTGCGGCGGCTGCCTGCTGCTGGCGGCTAAACTCCAGGAGATCCACTCGGGTGAAGGCAGAGGGCGTGGCTGTCTGGGAGCGGCTCGCCGGCTCAAAGGGCCGGAAGATGCCGGCCTGGTTCTCCTGCTTGCCGGGTGAGGTCTTCTGGCAATCGCCAAAGCGATCGCTGAGGATGTTGGAGATGGAGAAGGCCAGCGAGGGCTTGGCCGTGGACTGCTGCTGATGGGCGGGCGGCGGCAGGCGTCCCGCCGTGTCATCCACATCCACATCGATGTCGTCCTCCTCCTCAGCCTCGTCCTCCTCGTTGGTGGTGTGCGTCTGGTTGTGGAAACTCAGGTCCCCAATGACGGAGTCGCTCTCCTCCTCCTTGATGGTCAGCGGCGTGGTGGAGCAGGAGGCGGGCGAGCCGCTTCCACTGAGACGCTGCTGCAGTGCCGCATGGGCGTGGGCGGCATGGGCCGCTGCAGCGGCTGCTGCTGCGGCGGCGGCTGCTGCAGCTGCTGCATCAAAAGCCACCGCCGGATGGTGGAACACGCCGGCGGCCAGTTGCTGTTGATGCAACTGCTGCAGCTGGTGGAGATGCTGCATTTGCTGCTGCATTTGTTGCTGCTGCTGCTGTTGCTGGTGCTGTTGCATTTGTTGCAGTTGGTGAGCTGAGATCGTAACGGGACTGGGCGCTGACTGTGGACTGCAGCGATCCTCCAATGCCATCTGGGGGTCTCTAGCTCGAAGTCAAAACACACACACAAGACACTTGTCACTTGAGCACTTTACTTCTGAGATTCTCTTCTCGTACGTTTTGGTTTGGTTTCGGATTTGGATTGGTTTGCTTTTTCCTGTCCGACACGCACGTCTGTTCACGTCCAGCGCAACGATTGAATTAGTTGGGAATCCCAGCGCAGCGACTTGGTTGAGTCGGGGAGAGTTGACGAAGCAGCGGCGACGACGCGAGAGCCGATTGAACTGTCATGCGGGAAAGAGAGGGCTCTGGCAGGCGAGGGAGAGCTGTATGCCGTGCTATATGCTAGAGCGGGAGCGCATGATACTGTTCTGTGAGTGTGTGTGCGTGTTTGTGTGAGTGACAGACAGATGTGACAGTGACGAAGATGAGAGTCGAAGAGTGGAAGACTTCCACTGATCGATTTTTGCTCTCTCACGAGGTTTGTCACCTGCCCCGCTCGAACCGGTTTCGCTCTCGCTCACTCTTTAGCATATTCCGTGCTCTTACTCGCTCTCTAAGACTCGCCGACTCCCTCTCTCTCACTCTCTCTTGCTTTTGGCCTGCCTCCCCCATTTTTCGCAAGGGGGGAGCTTGTTAGGCGGCGATATGACTTTATTATGCGCGCGCTGAAGCTGTCAGGCGGTTGACAACTGTGTCGCCTGCGCCACAGCGCCTGCGCGGCTCTCTCACTCTCTGCTACTCGTGCTAGCCCGCTCTGGCGGGGCGTTGCTTAGGTCGGTAGGAATAGAGCTGCACTGCTCTCTCCAACGGGAGGCAAGCTAGGAAAATGGCTGCCTGCTGGCAGTGGAGAGAGCAGAGCACCCACTCCTCTGCCTTGTGGCTGATATAGCCATCCCTTTCGGCGGACACTCTTCATAAAAGCATTTAGTTTTTGTTGATTTTGTTTTTGGCCGCGACGTTTCAATCGGCGTTTTCAACAGCCTACAACTTTATTGACACCACCTTTTGCCGTGGCGTGGCAGGCGGGGGCGGTGAGGAAACAAACCGCAAGCTGCGGCCACTAATTGTTATAATTTGAATGCGAGTTTCCAATATTCCCAACCTTCCAGCATTCCCATCCTCAGACCTTCTCATGCCCCCTAAATAATCACTTGATGTTTGTTTTTTCACAAAAAAAACACGCTTAATTTAACCAATTAAACGGTTAAATGTGCCGCGAAAAAGCCGCTGACGCAACTGATTGATATTTAATTGATTTTTAATTTATTTATTTGCCTGCCCATCGAATATCAATTTACTGAAAATCGAATAGGAGAAAAAACCAACGCTAACTGTCAAAATAAACTTGGTGAGGTGTTAAAAATGAACGCCATTTGGCATTGGGACATTAACAATAGAGCTTATTTTTTATTTATTTTCAAAGGGGGACTCTAATCAAATGCCTGAGATCTACAAATGTGAAACATGTGCTGGGGAATCCGACCATATAGCCACTGATATATGGCACATAAATCAGGCAAAGTCAAATAGCCAAAATCGCTAATGAATTGCCTTTTCGACGGAGCTTCAGCTGGGCATTTGTTGTGTTAATTTCTGCATAATCACAAAAAAAGCGATCGTGGTGTGGGCCTCTGATTTACGGATCTCTCGGGTATTAGTTTTTAATTTTATAATTATTAATTAGAGGTAATCTTTCAAGAACCACTCCCACATACTTCCTGCTGGCCAAAAATCCAGCCGAGTGACATAATCCCCCGAACCGATATTTGTCAATAAACTAACGCCCAGACACACACAATAATAGGGTGCTTATCGATCGTATTTGGAGCACATTTTCGGTGCGAAACCTGTTATAAATCCCAAATTTATATGCCATTTTTATGCGCATTTTTATTAGCCACGGAATGGAGCTTGAAAATATATTAATAATTTAATAATGAATTAAAAAAGAATGGCTAGCTGCCAGAGAGAGGCCCTAACCGTTGCCGTTTCGAATTTAACCGGTTCGAAACGCACCCCTTCCAGCTGTGCGGCCATTAAAAGTCGAACTTGGAAAAACTGGAAATTGGAAACTGGAAGGTTTACGCTCTCTCTCATTCTCTCTGGCGGCTGGCTGCCTTTCCCCTCCAAGATTTTCGAACTCGGCCAGAGTGCTCTATGGCCATCCCTTTCTGTCTGCCTAGTGTGTCTGCCTGCTCTCTCACGCATGACAACAATGGCTGCTGCCATAGCTCCCTCTCCCTCTTGCTCACACACTCTCTTGCGGCGGCAGCTGTTGATTTTTCCGCTCAACTTCCAAGCACCCTTTCCCCTACCCTTTCCACAGCTCTTTCCGCTTTGATTGCCATGATTTTCAATTATTACCGTTGTCATGTTTGCTCAGCATTTGGCCACAAAGGCAGAAGGGGTTAAACAGCCGCCGACAGTTGCGTAAAAATGCGTTAATTAAAGTTTTCAACTTGTTTCTGTTGTTGTGGCTGCTGCTGCTGTTGTTACTTTCCCGTTTGCCGTTTGCCCTTAATGATAATGATGCCTCCGCGCGTCCGTCTGTTTGGATAAAATGGTAACTGCTAATGAGCTTTGCCTTTCAACCACAATTTTTGGCTACTGTTTTCTGTTTCTAGTTTTTTTTTTTTATTATTATTATTCATCTTCGTTTTCGGTTACTTTACTTTTGTTGTATATTTTTTTTTGTTGGTCTCTAATGATTCTTGCGCTGAAGGCAAAACAAAAGACTCGAGCAACAAACTTGTCAGAGTGGCAAGAAAAAAAAAACAGAGACATGCACAGATCACATGGTAAAAAATAAAGGGAAGTCGATGTCAGCGAAATAAATATGTGTCGATCGCTTTATAAAAAATGTTATATTAAAGAAATATTTTGTGGTTTTTTATTTCAAGATGAAATGGACCCGTACAACCCTTGCTAAATATGTAAATTGCTTTTAATTTTGTTTGTTAAATACCATAACAACCTACCTGAACTTTAGTTTGAAAAACTCTAACTCTAAATTTAAAATTACTAAACAATTTTGGTACAAAAATAATGCCTGCCTTTATATGTCTTATATTTATATTTCTCAAAATTGAATCCTGTTAAATTTCGATTCAAAAATGTATTCTAAAATGATATCTCAAGAATGGTGAAGACTGTATTAAGATATTTTAAAATGGATTCAGAAAATTACTTATTTATTTATATTTAAATACAATAAAACTTCCTAAAAAGAAACCTCATTTCAATAGTTTCTTATAAAATATATTATAATAATAAGTAATATCTTAAAACTATAACTACAAATCAGCGAAAAAGTTCGTAATTACCTCATTTGTCAAGCCATTTTATGTATATTTCTTTTCCGAAATTACGACTAAATATATATAAAAATATATGTACAAATATATTTATCAGATCGTAATAAAACTGCTTTAATATGACTTTCACCCAAATACAGTTCAATAAAATCTCAATTGCATAAGGGTCTCAATCATTGCCAACAACTCAATTGTCAAACTGGAAATTGAAATTAAAACTGGTGCTGTTGAAGAAAAACTGGTCGCCTTGGAGGGCTGCTGCTTCAGTACCTCCCCAACTCCCTGATAATTTCTCAGGTGAAACTGGAAATGGGAACCCGAACCCGAATCCAAACCCAAACCCAAGCCCAAAACCGAGGCTGGTTAATTTAAAATTCATATTTTACGCAGCCAAATGCGTAAATCCGTGTGCTCGATGCTGTGCTGAGTGCCGGCGAGCGGCGATTCCCGATAATTAATGGCCGCACATGGGAGTCCATAATACTCGTACTCGCACTCGCACTCGCACTTCAGGGCCCGATCTTCAGAGTATTTCCCTCTGTCGCACTCATTTGCATACCCTGCAATCCCCGAGAGCGCTATATGCTCCTTCTGGGAACTATTTGGATATAGGGTTACCGCACGTAACTGGAGCCTGCGATGGGATGAAGCGATATGGCGGGTTTAACACAGGAATTAATGGGGAAAGTGCGCCACTTAGGAGGATGAAAGGTTTCCGTCGGGGACACTCGATATGGTCAGCAGATGATTTATTTTTGGGAGTTACAAAGGGATCTAGTTTTCTGGATGAAGATTTGGTTGAGTTATTATTTATTTATATTTTACGGCTGATTTATTAGGGAATATTTTGATATATTGTTAACGGAAGTTGGGCTTTATAAGGAAGTGTTTGATTTAGGAGAGCTTTAAAACAGTTAATTTAGAAAAAACAAAAAATAAGCTAAAGAAACTATTATTTATTACAAAATTAAGAACATTATATATTGTTTTTATTTCAGCATTTAAAAATTTATTACCTAAAGAAAACATTGTATGAATTAACTAGGTACACATTTATTTGACTAAAGAAAATAAAATAAAAACAATTTTAAAATCTTAGTTTTATGTTTAATTTCACAGAACAAAACAAAAAATCTACTTTTAAAACTTGTAGGTATTTACTTTTTATTGTGTTAAAGTTTCAGTAATTTATTTAATATATTAATTTCTAAACAGTTTCATATTCTTTACTAGTTCAGGTTCATTTTTAAAATGTTATAAAGAACAAGACTTTAAAATATTTAAAATACAAGCTTAAGACACCTTTAAAATTATCTTCCTAATGCTAAGTATTTTTATTTTTAAAGTTTTTCAAGTCTGAATGTTAAAAATAAGAGTATTTCCTAGCTGCCTTGTTTTAGTGTTTCTCGTCCAGCTTTCCACCTGGATCTTTAATTAAAATTTAACTGCCTGAGCTGAGCTCTACCTTCACTTTACTTCGCTTTGACTGGCATCACTTCCACCTCCTGTGCTGACCCAGCTTCTCCAGCTCAGTTCCCCCACCTGCCCCGGAATACGCACAATGCCTCAGGCTTTAAAACAATTTTTAATTTGTTAAAAATACATTTTTTGTTGGATTTATTTTTTTTTTACGTTGCTCATTCGTTGAGTTGTCGCCTTTGGTTGTTTTTATCATGACTGTTGTTGTTGCTTCACGTCGTACGTTTAGGGTTAAATGTTAATGAACTTGTTGATTATAAATTTGACTACTTTATTTGAGCAGAGAAAATAGCCAGGCCCAGACCGAGGCCCAGACCAGGGCTAATAGAGTTTGGCCAAACGAGTTTCATATTTATTGTTTGCCGAATTTTTATTTTTTCTTTTTTATTAATTTTTATATAGAGAGAAGCTCCAACGCGAGCTGTAAGAATTTTATGACTTCATCTGGCCAGATTTGCATGAGTCTCAGTCTCAGTCTCTCTCTCTGACTCGTTTTTCAATCAATTAGCCAAGTCAGGCTTTTTGGCCGGTTAATTTCCGCTGCACGTTGCCACCACACAAAGGCTGTAATTTGTTTAATTTGTTTGCCACTCGCCGCAAATGGGTTTTCTCAGCTAATTTGTCAATTTGAAGCTTGTTAGCGGCTCAGCTATTGATTGGTTTTAACTCTTTCGACCAGCTAATGGGTGTTAAGTAGTTAATATCTTATTTTGCTGTTTAAATACCAATTAATTTTTGTGCAAGTTTCACCTGGGGAAATTACAGGCGAAAGTTTCAGCTTTAATTTCTCTAACAAAATCAGCCTTTGTTGGTGTCCTAAAACCCTTGTTTGACGCCCACTTAATTGCTTCGATTTTCCAGGAAATCTTACATAAGCCTAGGAGTTACTCTCGTTATCCTGTGTGGGACTTAAGACACTTTTGTGTGGATTTTGTCTAGGGTTAATCCAATAAAAACCTAAGCGGTGCGGGTGTTTGCAAACACAACTCGGAGTTAAGACGGTAAGATCTGTAAAATCTTTAAATTCGATTAAACCGCAAAGCATGGAAGGCTCGGATCTAAGGATATTCTAGGTCTCAGGTTCAGGAAAGGCCTCACACACAGATGTCTGATGTTAGATGTTGACGGAGGACAAGGACAAGTGCCAGGCGGCAATTCGAGACGCAGCCCGCAGGCGGTCCTTTTGCCAGGCTGCAAATAATTGTGCGGTTTCCAAAAGGGAAAATGTAAGAAAAACAAGGCTCAGTAGAAGGTCTCGAGACCTAGGAGCCTCTCTGCCTACGGAAGCTGCAAACGGCAGCAACTGCAAATGTCCTTGTTTTGCAGCTAATTAAGGTGCGCTTTCCTTGGGCCTTCTAATGATGTTTGTTCTTAGTCAGTTTTAATCAAGGTCGAAGGAGTCACACGACCAGCAGCAGCAGCAGCTTGGGTGTCCTGACCTTGACTAGAAAAATCACCTAGATTCAAAAGATTTTCCCTACGAAACAGACTTCAAAAGGAGCCTCCTCCAAGGCGGCCATTTTATCCCTGACTGACACCTGAAAAATAAAGCCAATTTATGGGCCCAAAAAAAAGAACATGGAACATAGAACATAAAACCGGGAATAGCCACGAATGGCAGGGCAGGGAAACTGTCTGTAGGCCAGAATGAAAATCATTTATCACAAGAAGTAGTTTTTTTTCTTATATACTAATGATCTTGGGCCTCGGCCCAGCTGGAAAGCGAGAGAAATCCAATAACATTTTAATAACAAAAGCCACCAACGGCCATAAATAAACAAATTTCCAGGGAATGGAGATGGAGCCTCTAACGAAAATGTATCTATATCTTTGGGATACGCTAAAGCGTAATAAATAATTAGTGGCCGAAAACAACGGCGGCCCAACACGCCCTCAAAAATGCCGAAGCCCCGAAAATACATATATACGAAAAAAAAAAAAACCTACCTACGAGAGCCCATGAGAGATGCCTTAGATACGAAGCCATCAACGGGCCAGATACAGATACGCATTGGCTGTGGGGTGTATCTACAAGGTTTCTCACTCAGAGAACGCGGAGAACTCGCCGAGAACTGAGAGATTGTGCGGCCAGATTGGGGCAATCAATTTCGGTTTTCCTACCAATGACCTGAAACTCACATAAAATTAATGCGTCTCTCCCATTGGACAATCTCGGGGATTGAAATTGAAATTGGGATTTGGATTTGGAGTTGGAGTTGCAGGAGAAGATCTCCTCTCCCCATGGCATCTGGGTCTCTGTCACGTAGCCATAATTAGCGGGGTGTGAGACCCTCGAAATGGATATTTACCCATCATTATGAAATGGGTCTCCAGTATCCATTCAAATCTAGGATTAGCTGAGGCTGAAAGCGATTTAGTTACGTAAATTAAGCGAAGGTAAAGGTGTGATTTATATAGGAAAATCTATAGAGGTGGGATTTATTTCGGGGATTTTAATAAGAGGAAATTTGGGAGGTATTATGAAATATTTATTTGAGGTGTTTATGAAAGAGAGATAAGTACTTGTAAAATCTTTTTTATGCAGTGTTGATTAATATTTTTCCTCTTAAATATTCTGTTTAATTATCATATTACTCACATTTTCCCCTTTAAAATATTTCACAATATATTTAATTCTCACATTTTTCACCTCTAAAATATTTCACAATATATATTTCAGCATTTCCTTATAATTAATTCCTCATTATTATTCCTTTAAATTTTCCTATAATTACCTGCACAATTATGCAAAAATGCCTTAATTGTTATCCATATAACACCTCAAGTATTTTTAAATTTAATACCAAAAGGAATTCCAACTATGTTAAGGCTATAAAAACCAACCAAAACCTTGAGTCATAATTCTAGAATCATCTCCCTTAAAGCAGACATGATATCATCATAGTTTTACCTTCGATTTTTGCCATTTCCCAGAGCTTCTACCACACCCACAGTTCGCATTTCGAGTTGAATTTTCCCCATTTCCCCCGCTGGCGCTGCATTTAGTTCCACTTAAATGCATAATGCAGACGAAAACCGTTAGCTAACTGAGCAATCAGAGGAATAGTGTAAATTATGGCAGCGAAAATTGCCCGGCTGTGGGGAAAGAGCGATTTTTTCTTCGTTTTTATTTTTCTCAAATCCATAAATTAGCACCTCATTCCACATAATTGCCGCCGCTGAGGCGGCCCGAGAGCTACCTCGCTTTTGCCTGATTGAAGCTTTCAAAATGCCGTCTAAACGGAAACAAGGTAACACCGAAGGGGAGGGGATTTTGAGGGGCACCCGAGGGGGGTTAAGTGCTAAGTGCAGTGCAAATATTTGCAGGCAGCCAGCTGAGCTGAGCTGGGCTGAGCTTCGGCCGCGTAGCTCCACTATTCATTTATCAAATCAAGCGTAAAGTGAGCAGGTTGGGGGCCACATGGGAAGTGGATATACTCCCCGATACTCTCCTCCCGTCTCCCCCTCAGCCAAGTCAATTGAATCAGTCAAGCAGCAAACGCTGATTAGCAGCTAAAACCAACACAGCAGCCGCGCCAGAAACAACAGCAACTGCGAGACCTGGGACAAGCTGGACAAGCTCCCTGGCACGTCCATGCGGCGCACTTTGCTCAATCAGCGGACAGATAAACGGAGAGAGGCGGACGGACACATACAGAGGGGGAAAAGTATAAGAGATCGGGATGGTATATAGTTCATATCAGGAGTATCTTTTGTCAGGGATTAAATGTATTATTAGTTACAATTTCATTAATTTTTTATAAAGTGAATTTTTTATATATAATACATATTTATATTTATTTACATATATAATGATTGTAAACTATAATGATTGTAAACATTGGCAAATTTATACTTAACTATATCTTTTTTGTGAAATAATCAAAGGTTAAACAAATAACAAATAAAACATGCATTCATTTCTATAGATAAAACTTCTCTTAAACATAAGGTAAGGACTACAAATCAATCGGACAAGCCAACGGACAATCGATCCTGAGGAGAAATTAAGAGAGCTTAGAGATTACTCTTACCATAATTTGAATTTCAAAAGTTTAACTTAATCATTATCACAGTTAGTTAAAGTCCAATGGAGGACAATTATTAATTTTAAATGTTATACACCCTTATTTTTGCTCAGTGCCTATCGCCGGAAGGCCTTTTGCCACCGCGCCTCGAACACGTCAATTGGCTGCGAAATTAACGCATTTCGCGCTTTCGTTTCTAAGCCAATCTGCGGATCCATTTGGACTTAACAAGCTGACAAGCCGCCGATCGAGTTTTCATGGCCTTTCAGTTAATCATGCGGCGAAAGCCGAAAGCAAAATATTGTTATTACAATCAGAGGAAAGCACTCACCGCGACACTGGCTTTTCCGCTGCCGATCGTAAATTATGAGAGAGATGGGAAGGGGTTTTGTTTAAGGAAAAATGGGTTTGGGTTTTGAGTTTGAGTTTGGGTATGGGTTTGGGTTTTCCTTTTGGTTTTTCGTCTTCGTTTTCCATTTGTCTCGGGGAATCCGATAAGCGGCAATGGACAAACGAGATGCCGACACCGACAAATGCCCGTACAGGACATTAGTGTCACTGGGAACAAGGGAATGGAAATCTGGGAGCGGGAGTAGGGATCTTGGTATGCCTAGGCTGCTGCGGTTGCATTTTGGGGGCACTTTGTGGTCAGGTCATCTTATCGCCTCTCCCCGCGCAACAGGTTGCCTCATTTTTCATAGACCCCTTTTGTTGGCGTTGTGTTGTGACAACAAATGGTCGCCGGCCA
Organism: Drosophila burlai; assembly: GCA_008042655.1. Taxonomy (NCBI): domain Eukaryota; kingdom Metazoa; phylum Arthropoda; class Insecta; order Diptera; family Drosophilidae; genus Drosophila; species Drosophila burlai. The sequence continues at coordinate 27,040 of VNJT01002123.1, forward strand.
GACAGTCGTTCCTGCGGCTGTCGATTTACATTTAAATGCCCCCTAATCGCCTCTCCAGCAGCCAACAGCCACCGCTGATGCACTGCAGCCACACTGTGTGTGGTCCTTGTACTTGGCAATTAAAAAGGAGAGTCGTTGGACCAAAAGCCGCTTACTGTGAGGGATACTGGCCACTCAGCGCTTGGCTCCCAGCACCCGGAACTGTACAGAGAGAATATTTTCTGGAATTTTATGGGGTTTCTTCTTGAGTTAATTACTTTTAGTAATGAAAACTTGGGTAGGAATTCTTGTTATCTGTAAAAAGTATTCTAAAGATAGTTAAGTTAGATAGAAAGAAGCTCTAGCTTAGCTTTAATTAATTCCAAACCATTTTGAATATTATTTATTTTCGTTGCAAAGTAATTTATTAATTTTTAAGTATATAAAGCTTCTTAATATACATACAATGCTCAAAATATAGTACTTATTGACCTATAATTTCAATCGAATTTATTCTGAACCATTTCGGCTTACTTTTCTTTTAATAAAAATAATAATTCAAAACATCCTAAAATGTTTAAAAATATCTAAAGTATAGCTCTAACATCTTTTCTTCAAACTAACCCTAATTTATACCAAACAATTTTAAGTATTATTTATTTAAAAAAACAAAATAATGTATTAATTTCAATGATTCAAAAGCTTCCAAAATAGTATACAAATTTAATATCTATTATCTCATCTCTCAGTATCTTGGTAGCTCACCATCTACTTCCCAGAACTATCTGTATTTTTCCCAATGTATCTGTTAGTTCGTGCGTGTGCATTTAATCGCCGCTGAGGTGCCAAAAGTATCTCTGAAATGCGTGGCATTCCGTGGCACCCAAAACAGGAGGCCACGAGAGAGAGAGAGAGAGCAAGGGATAGAGGGAACGTTGGAGATTTCGCTGAAATTCAGAATCGTGAGAGAGTTGCGACTCATTTAAATCTCGTTTGCGCATGCGTCGTGTGTGGTCCCGGTCCCGGTCCCTCGTCCCCAGTACCAGTTTCTCCCCCCATCAGCCTCTCCCTGCCGAAAGCCCCATTGTTTCCAGCCAGGTTATCGCAGTGCCCGTTGATAAGCTCCCCCCCAAAAAAAAAATAAAACTCAACGCCTGCCAATTAGTGGGGAGTGGGTAGCCAGCTTCAAGTATCGGTATCTAATGCCAAGTGCCAAGAACCCGCTAATTGGCTGGAAAAACTATTTCACTATCCACGCCGCCGACTGACAGACAGACAGGCAGGCAGGCGGAGGAGCAGGGAAAACCAGTAACCATTTCGAACGTCAACACACTCGGGCGATAAGCAACTAAATTATTAACACGAACAGGAGTTCCTTTTCGGCCAACTCCAAGGCTCCATCGATTGCAAGCCTCATAAAGTATATCGCCGGCACCGATAAACACCTGGAAACCACAGACTAGGCAGCCTTTTGCTGGAAAAATGCAATTGGGAAAAGTTTCAGCGACTTGAAAACTTAATTTTCTCCAAGGGGATAGGGAGGTTCCTCCTCCAAATAAGTTGTGGAGGCCCCACTGTAGCTGCACCTACTCCTACTCCTCCTGCACAGCCAATTAAACGATCATGCATCATGGGCTTGGGACACTAAGCCGCTGAGACTTGGCAGTCAGTCCCTTCTCAAGCTCTTTGGCGGCGTTGATGAATTGGGTTTTGTCAAAAGTCTCGTGTCAGATATATTTCGCTACTGTCAGAGGGGTGTAGAGGGGCTTTGGAAGCTTTGAAGAGGTATACATCTCCCCTGACTTGCTTCACGGACACCCACGCCAAGTGGCCAATAAAATTATAAGCTGGATTAGTGTCATCCTGGACAAACAATGACAGCAAGGCCAGGTCAGATGAGAAAAAGGCACGGCAAAAAATATTTATTTAAAGCTTATTTAGTTTTAAATATATTTTACTAATTATAATAATTAAGTTGAAAGTGTGAGAAATATTTGTAAAGACAGAGACAAAGTTTAAATAAATATTTATTTAATTAATATTTCAATTTCTCCCCGTGTTAATCATATTTTCGAAAATACTCCCTGAAAGACAAGGCCTCAGCTACTGTGACTGATTGATTTGTCTGTCTGCCTCCAAGGTTAGGCCAGAAGCACGTTGCTCCGATTGACTTTCTGTAAAGACTCCCCCTCGAGGAAAGGCAAGGTCGCAGGATGTCATCATCGTTTAGCAGCCAAGGACTTTGAGCGTACTCAAGGATGCGGCCTACTGTTAGTCCTTGAAGAAAAACGATGACGCGTGGCGAACAGCAGCAGGTCCAGCCAAGGTCACAGGTCGTGTGTCGGTACGCGTGGCGACGACTTCTTGCTATGGTAATATACAATATAATAACCCAATGTATCTCCTGCTAATTGCCAATAACTGCGCTTAATTGCGCTGACAGCCTTCGGAGCAGCAGCAGCAGCAGAAGCAGCCTTGGACTCTGGCACTTTCTTTTGGCCAATCAAGGAGGCTTCGCTGGAGTCTGCCGTCTGCAATCTGTGCAGATTCTTCTCGAGACTCCAGCAGCGCTTCCATGTTTCGCCAGATTAAATCCAGCTCGGACTTCATTAACGGTGATTTGTAATGGGTGTTCCCAAGGAGACCGAGAGAGAGCGAGAGCCCCGGACTTGGAGTCGATAAAAATCGCATTAAGCGAAATAAATGGGAATACTATATGAACCTGCATCACTCATCCCTGGCCGTTGCGGTATGGGCCATAGATCTTGCTTTATATTGCCCAGTCTGTACCGTATCTGTATCTGTCATAAGAGTATCTTACAAATTGGTTGGCGCAATTATCGCCGAGGCACCCCGATAACGGAGCCGGACGGATCGATGGTGCGGAGCGCTGGTTAATTGCTTCTTGGATCTCTGGAAAGCAATCCCAATTCCAGATCAGAGCAGAGCAGTGCTTAAAGCTAGGTGAGATGGTGAGAGAACATCGCTGCAATTATCCAGATACATTTGGCTTAATTGCAGCAACAACCAAGGATCGTGTGAAGCACTGGCCATGAGATGAGGATTGCCTTGGATTGCTCAAAGAGTAGACAAAGTCTCAGGAGGAGGAGTGCCTTGAAAAATTAATATAAATTTTGGTAATGAATTTCCATGGTTTCCTAGTCTTAGATACCTAAAATGTACAGGAATTAGTATCTAATGTATCAATGACCCTAAAATAGATTTCAAAATAATTCCTATAAATAATGCTAATGAAATTCAATGGTTTTCTTATTAAAGATATTAAAAACATCAAGAAATAAGACATTATTAAATATAATCTAGCTTTCTATTTAATTTAAATACAATTTATGGTTAGCTAAGACGCCTGTAAATACCAAAAACCCTTCCCCTTCTTAACAGCAATTCCTCATTTATAGCCTCTTTCCCCTTCCCTACTCCCCAACCAGTTGCCTCAAAACTCCCTCAGCTTCTGGCTAATAAATTCGTAACAAATCAATGACCCCGCCCAAGGAGTCCGCGTAGAGTCCTAAGATGAAGACAAGGACCACAACTAACCATACTGAAAACGCTGGACAGTACAAGAATTTCTACTTTAGCACCATGAAGTTGAGATGCAGCTGGATGCAGCCTCCGAGGTTGGAGGCATTCTTCACGCAACTCAAAATATGCCACAGCCAGTCAGGCAGGTGGGGAGAAGGTAACTGGACAAGGATCCCAGTCGCAAAATATTAACCAAAAGTGTATGCCAAAAGGCGGCTGCTGGACCGGGCAGAACGACGTTCCCACCAGTTCAACTCTAATTGTGACTTTATTTGCGCATTTATTGCGGACCCAGACACAGATACACACAAATACACAGCTATAGATACTCACACTCACACTCTGACAGGGCCCTTCTGCAGCAGTTTAAAGCATTCGACATTCAACATTCAGTATCCCAGAGTCGCAGCATCCCAGCAGCTTCCCGGCATCCTTAGCGCTGCGTCCACTTGGGTGGTCTCGAACAACTCCGCGGCGCATCTTCAAAGCCGCGTCTCGAACCTGAACATGCACCGAACCTCAAGCTCGGGCTCAAGCTCTGGCCTGAACCTGAACCTGAAACTAAAACTCAACCTGAGATGAAAGGGGGAACACAGAATGAGATTGAGAACGGCCGGGGGGGAGCAGATATGTCAGCGGCACTGGGAGAAAGGGGAATTAAGTGGGGTGTTCTTTGGGTTTTAATTGGGTTCTTTAATGACTATAAATAAAAATATATATACAAATAATTTCAAAATGGAAATAAGTCACCAAAAGTTTACTTCTCACAGTGCTGGCTAATTTAAATAGTTAAAAATATGTATTTAAAAATTGTTAAATAATAAAAAATATAATTTTAATTATATTAAGTCTAAAGAACATCAGGACCTTCTTTAGAATTTAACCTATTTAGACATTGCTTTGAATTTCCAAAGAAATCACTTTTAAAACTGATACTAATCAATCTGAAGATAGAAATAAGTCACCAAAGGGATTTTCAAGGATTCTGGTAATTTCTAATATCTACAAATATGTATTTAAAAATTGTTAAAATCATAATTTGAATTACATTAAAGTACAAAGAACACAAGAAGAGCCTTTAGCTTAACCCTTTTAAGAAGTTTATATGGAATTTCCAAGGGATACCCTATGAAAGCTTGTACTAAACACTCTAAAGCTGGAGATAAGTCACCAAAGGGTTAATTTCGACAATCCAAGTCATCTCTAATACCTAGAATATATATTCAAAAATTAATAATTACTTATTTCCTTATTTTCCCAGTGCAGTTGCCTGTTTGAATGCCTTGGATATTGTGGGGCATGCAACCGCAACTCAAATGCTAAGAGACTGCGAGGCAGCAGCAGCAGCAGCGGCGATTCCTACACCCAAACTGAATTCTAAATGATCGTTGAAAATTCTGCGGAACAGTGTTTCGTTGGAATTTGCAAATGAGTTGTGTTCGCCGAGGATCGAGCAAGGAGAACCAATCCAACCAACCAACCATCCAAGCCGCCCACCCTTGTCCGCACGGGCGACTGCCTTTGATACCAAGCCAAATAATAAATTCTCAGAGACATTCGGGAGACGTTGTAATCCCCCAGAGCCCCAGAGCCGCAGAGCTGGACCAGGCCAGACTCCCTGACTCTCTCTGCCTGACCCATTTTGCGATCTCTCCTAGGCTTCAGCCTTCTTTGGGGGACTTATTGAAATTAATCACAGCGATTTGGCGGTTTCCGAGGGCCGGCAAATAGCAGATTTCCCTCCTTTATGATTGATGGCCTCCGATGCCTGTTCGATTTTTAACATAAATCAAATTTTTGCAATATTTGCAAATAAGAAACTTTCGCTAACTAATTAGGAGCGTGCTAGGGAAAATGTAGGGAATGGGATGAGGAGATGTGGAGACCCGAGATGCCCCAAAGGCTAAAAGCGTGTGGCACGCTCGATTTTAACTGACGATTTTGGGGGCTAAAATTAATGGCCTTGTCGCCTCGACTTTCGAGTTTTACACGGCACTAAAAATGAAGGGTATTTTTAAAGAAAATTAACTTGAGTTTAAACAGAAAGTGTATCTTGGAGATACCTCTTCTTCTTTGAGATGTATAGCATACCTCAAGGGTGCTTGTTTTTGTGGAATTATTGTTTTGAAATGTAAAGTTTAAACTAAGAGCCAAGCATATTCTTTAAATTGTTAATAATTTTCTTTAAGGAAGAAAAATAAAAAGGCCTTAAATTAACTCCGTTTTATATTATTCTCCAAGGAAAACTTCAATTAACTCAATTTCTTAAATATTTTCTAAGAAAAACTTAAAGGAACTTTTAAAAAATTCTAGTAATATAATATATAATATGAATTGATAATATTTCCCTCCGAAAAACCTTAATAAATCTTTGTAAAATCTATATTTTGTTTAGATTTTCCCTCCTCCCTGTATCTTGTTTACCGAACAAACACTGGCCACACTCTCCAAAGACCACTTCTAACACTCGACTGTGAAACGTGGCTGCCTAATAATAGTCTTCATACCAAATCCAGCACTTGATAAAACCTTTAAAAAAGTAATCTCTGCATATTAGATTATCCAATTATATATTCAATTATTAAGGCCAAGTGTGAAGCAGTTGAAATGTGCGATTTGCGTAGATTGAAGTATAAATAAGTTGCCCAGCTGAATGGAGGGTATTATCCCTCGACTCTGCCCCTGCTGACATAACTCACTCGGAAGCCTCGTGGCATATTTCATATTTTCTTTCTTATTTTTTCTTACTTTTTCTTATTTTTCCTGTAAGCATGGCTGATTTCCAGCTACTCCGTGACGGCACGTAGAGTCAGTTGTCGGTGGATCTTAGGGAATTAATGTGGATTTAGGTAGTGAAAAGAACTCTTTCGGGTAGAGGAAGTTTAGTTTAATTGCATAAAAGGTGTTTTTGAGATAGTTATCAGGCAACTTTGTAAGCTTTAATTGACATTTAGTGCAAGTAAAGGTTAAAAATAATTAATATTAATGGGTTTTAATTGAGAGAAGACATATAAAATTGTAAGATAAAGGTGTATAGGTGGAGTTCCTATTTAAACTATGATGTTTAGATTATTAATAAACCATAGAAAATAATGTTTCTTCTAAAAATTGTATATGAAATATATAATTAAAATAATACATTAATAATAATTAAAATAAAATTAGTATAAAAAATTATATGGGGGTTCTGTTACAATCTCTGATATTTTTATAATTAATTTAGACAAATACTTCCTTCCATTAAGTATAGTTTACTAGGATAAATGTAACAAAATCCTAACTTGCAACCGTATTCCATCTCTTAAAATTATAAACTAACAAATAAATGTCACAAAAATAACTATTTGTAAACCATTTACTGATTTTCACTACGAATTTTTCACTCTTCACCTATAACTCAGCAATTTGCCATATCAAACACACCTTTGCACAACCAAGCACATCTGTAAACACCCCCACACACCTGTGTATCAGCATATTTATACACTTTTCAGCACTTGGCGCCACTGCAAATACACAAACAACGGCAAAATAACAAACAAGCAATTACAAAATGGGGGGCACAGCAAACAAAACTGACATTTTACACCTTTTCATTATCGCTGGCAAACAAATCAAGAACGGCAAACAAATAACAAAGGAAAAGGGCAAGGAAAAAAACAACTAAAACAACAACAGGGAGCCAAGAACAATGCAACAAACAGCGAGGGAGAGAGAGAAAAAGGGGGAAAACTCTGAGCAAATAAGTAGGTGCAATGTATTATTTGTTTTCCGGCTTAAATTGCCAGAGACGAAGCCCCCGACAGGCGGCAACCAACGAGCGGCTAAAAAGCGCTAAGCGTTCAGATAGACAGGTAACCCCCTCCCCTTTCCTCCCCCCAATTTCCCCTATTTTCCTTCTACCTCAAAAAGAAAACTAACTGAACACACCAAGAAGAGACTTTGTCAGATTGAGACGAAGGCAGACGGCAATTTTAGTGCCCAGCGTTCCGCAAAAGTTTGGCTGATTGGATGGTTGGTTGGATTTTACCTTGGAGCCAGCTCAGGCTTAATTATTTTCCCACAAAAGATATATATAAAAAAAATATATATAAAACCCCAAGTGGGGTGGGAAATTGGAGTACCTTGTATTGCGGCGTCCGCCTTAATCATGATCCCATTTAGAGGGCGCACTTTGGGGAAATGAAAACGTTGCACATAATTTATGGTCTGCGCATGCGTGGCCCTCGCTATGGAATTAAAAATTCCCTTGGAAAAAGGGGGGAATTATCAGGCCATTTTATATAAGAGGAAAGGGGGGTTGAAATAATCGGCGGCGATATATATACAATTGTGCTGGAAGAGCGAGCGGGGGTCAGCGAGGCAGAACAAAGCTAATATTAAACCAAAGGTGGCATAAATTAAACGTTCATAGCACGTATCATTTAACAGGAAATTGCGCATTCCCGGCTTCCTTCACCGCTCCCTATACACCCCTCTAAAGGCACTGGAAAAAAAAACTGTAGAAACTTTAGTGAATTTGATGATAAAATTTAAAAATACGGGTTCAAAGCTGTTTGAAAGGATATTAAGTTTGTTAACAAATTAATTTGGTAAATAAAACACATTTTAAAGGGTTTTCTTACTATAGCCTTAGAATTCTCAATTCAACATAATTTTTAAAGGTTTTTTTAGAGATATTTCACCTGAGAATCTCATTCTTCTTAACTCTTAACTCAACATAATTTTAAAGAGTTAAATCAGATTTATGGCTCCTAAGACCTTATAATTCTCAACTGGTGTCAGCATCTTAAGAAAAAATATACATAATTAGTGCTTCTTAAGATGTCAACTATAAAAGTTATAATATTTTTTTTAGGTGCATTAATGTAACCTCCGCTCTTGATCGAATGGCAAGACATTAAGTCATAATTGCGGCAGTGGCGGCATTTGTATCTGTCAGATACATTTCGAAGTTGGGGAAACTCGAAATTCGAAACTTCGAAAACCAGTTCTTGGAGCAGACAAGGACAGCCAGTATTTAGAAGAGAGATAGCATAATAATGTAAGAGCGAGAGCTAACGAACAAAGTCTCCACTCTCCAAAAGGAAGTCGTGGTCAGGAAGAGGAGTTTTTTTTTTGTTCTTAATTCTCCGTTCTTTGGTGGTTGTTGTTGCTTTCAAAACTCCTGGGCGGAGCCACATCTGCTCTTGCCTCGAGGAGACTTAACCCTTTGGGGCCTGGGTTTTTATGACCCAAGCTTAAAAGGCTCGCAATTTAATTAGTCTCGTGTTCCACAGCCGAAACGAAAAGTGTTGAGTAAGAAAAATAAAACTAGAAAAATAAAAGAAAATGAAAGAGTAAAATTGAAGAATCTCTCATCCAGTTTAGAAGGCCTTTCGGTTCCACTTCGGTTCCAGTTGCGGCCAATTAAGCGATCTGGCCATGGTCTCGAAACTTTTCCAACCCCGCTCCAAGGAGACCATCTTTTGCAGCTCGGCTTGGATCTCACATCTTCCATCTCGCATCTCCAATTTCCGTTGTGCCTGTTGGGCAACAGACGGCCAACAAATTGCGCACAACTTCATCATAATCAACGCTCGGACAGCTGCAACATCGCGGCAACACCAACACTCACCAACACACACACTCCGCAACAACAATGGCCTGCGATCCCGGTCCCGGTTTCGGTCCAATCCCCGATACCAAGTCCAAACCCCCAGACACTGGCGAGTGGCGAAAAACTAAGGTTAAACGCTGGTTAAATTATTTTACGTGCCTCGGTTTCAGCTTCGACCATTATGCACTGGGAGAAAATTGTTGGATATAGATTGTAGTATATAGGGAAAGCTAAATCTAGGATTTACTATATATCACCAAGGCTACGAAAACTCCCAAGTGCTAATTCTTAACAGGCCTATTAAACAGGCGCATCGTCTTAGGTACCTGAATATCAGTTTGTAATTATAAAAACTGATAAATGCTCTGAATTTGATATTATTTAATTTAAAAAAATTTAAGAATATAGTAATAAACTGCCCCATAAACCATAATTTCCATCAGAATGTCTTTAAAATTTCCTTTAAATTACCAAGTGTAAATTCGTAAAAAGCATAATAAAAATTAAGGCACAAGCGAAAAATTTCACGTACAGAATATTGTAATTATAATAACTGTTAAATACCTCTTAGTCTTATTTTATTTATTTCATTAAAATATGTTCAAAAATGTTTAATGAAATGTAAAAGAATAAATTAAACAACAAATGATTAAAAGTTCTTAAATTTCACTAATAAAATAAGTCCTCATCTTTAAATAATTTTTATGTCCTAACAAAGCAAATGAATATTTATAGATACCTTTTTTCCTACATAACAGATTCCTTTTAAACAAACAAAATTTCAAAAAATGTTCACAAGAATTCACAAAAAATAAATCGACAACTCTAACCAAAACTTTTTCTCTGTATATTTCACAAAGACTGCAACTACGTCTCCTTCCTCCGAGTCCACCTCCAACGCCATCTCATCCCATAACTCAGATATTGGTGAGAGGGGGGAGGCTGGGGGTAAGGAAAATGATGTGAAAATTGTGCCATAACTTTTGGTTGCTGCTGCCGCAAGTGCCTCCTCGAGATGCAGTTCGGCGCAAGTTGCTGCCCCTGCTGCTGTCTCCTTGGTGTTGCATGTGGCATGTTGCTCGTTTGTTGCCGTTGTTGCTCAATCCTCTGGTGGCTTTTGTTTCTCCTCCTCTGCTATTTGTTTTTGGCAATCGAAGCCACAAATCATAAATTGCATTTTACGATATTGATTGACCAAAATGTGGGCGTATTTCAAGGCGGTTTTCGTATACTTTGTTTTTTGGCCTGCGTTTTTCCTTGGCAATTTCCGAGTTTCTCGCTTTGGGCCACCTCAATGGCTAGGTTGTTTGCTTTGCCACGGAAATTATTATTATTATTATTTGTTTGAGATTAAATATCACTGAATTATGGGGTTGTCCGTGGAGTTTTCTCGCATTCGATTGGTTTTTTCTGTGGTCTTTTACCGGCAACTGCACAATTCACACTCAAAAGGTCGGCAAAGGCAGCGGCTGTGTGGGAAGGTGTAGCTGGGGCTTTGTTTATAACCATTTTTGGGTGAGGAAAAATTAATTGAAAATTTGTGGGTTCGGATGGATAAAGAGTTCTGGGGGAGTTATTGGTTTGTTTTGGAGTTCGTAGAGGATTCCTTGATAGAATTTCCCTTTCGAAAACTTGACATTTTCGTTATTATTTAATTATTATTTTGAAGCAAGTTATTATTTAAATATATTATTAATTAAGGTGTTTTCCTAATCTTCTTAAATGTACCCTAATAAATTCTACCACAAAAAAAATCTCTATCCACTCTATCCCTCTTTATTGGGATCCCCTTTCTTTTATTTAAAAAATTTCACCAACTGAGTCACGTACGTTTGCGAGACCCTCGAAAAAGGTGCGCGACATGAATCAGTTAAGCAGCTGCTAGACATGACACCGGTAGTGATGGCTTATGAAGACATAAATTTGCAAATTGAAGAGCCAAACCCAATGAACATCATCCGCGAGATGATGGCTCGATGATGGCGAACCTGGGAACCTGATCCGGCTTACGAGTAATATGAAAAACTCATTTCCACGAGGGCACTTAACTCTGCTGGGAGAGAAGGGAGACGAAGTGGGGGAAGCAAAGCCAGAGGAGCAGAGTGTCAGGGTAGGAGACCTGCAATTAAACCATTAAATTAATGAGCGAGCCGGTCAAGAAATAAAGCAGAAACGAAACGACAAGTGCAGCCACGCAGCAGGACTGGCAAGAGCCAGTCGAGAGTTAAATGAAAAGCGCGTATGCAGCCGGCCACGCCCAATTTTGGCCGCCACCCCTTTAATTGCAAAGCAGCCAAGAAGAGAAGTTAAGCAGAGAGAGAAAAATTGTTAATTAGGAAAAGAAAACAGTTAAATTAAATATCTTTAAATAAAAAACACAAAAATAAAGGTTATCTAAATATGAAAAATTAATTTGTAGCTTGTTGAGGAGGTTGCTCTTATAAGTACCATCTTTTAAATTTACTTATTATTAAATATTTTTAAGTTTTTAATCACTTTAGATAGCTTATGATTTTTTAACAATATTAACAGGCATAGATAACTATATCGAATTTTAAAGTATCAAGAGAATTTTATACATCGAAATTTAATATGTGATCGAATATATCGTTGAAATGTGCGCATTTTCCAAATACGTGAATTTTGATAAACTTCTAGAAAATATATTACGCTTCATATCTTATCAAAGATATTGGAAAACTTGATTTATTTAAATTTAAAAAATGAAACAATAATTTTATTTTATATCGATATTATCCATGAATGCGAAAAATGTTTTTTTTTATTATTATTTTGTAATTTAATTTAATATTCATTATTTGTTTTCCAAATAAAAACTTGTCAGATATATTACACAGATAATCAATTAATCGCGTATAAATATATCGCCACGGTATATCAATGTAGTAGTTTTAAAAAATCGTATATATCGACATTTTCATTACCAAAAAGTGGAGAAGGAAAAAGGATAGGTACATATATGGGATAAAATCATGATTATTTCTGGGATTTCTACAATAAAGTAAAGAGTTAAATAAAATGAGAATCTACATATGTAGATTAAAATTGATGTTAAACTTTAAATAAACTACAAAATATATACCTATAATTTTTTCACCTGTGTCCTCAGAGTAAAAGCGCGGCAGACGAAGACGACAAGGAAATTGCATATGGGCAAGAACAAAATCGCCTGGCAATTAACCACTTTGAATGGTGGCTGCCATGGTGTGTCCAGGCCATGTTCATGTTCAAGCACTAAGACTGGTGCCAGTAAGTCGTCCGTCTGTACCCCCTTTCGCCGCCCCCCCTCACTAGTTGTTCCCCCCATCCCCCACTAGTCGTGGCCGCGGTAAGTGGCACTTGTTGTGGCCCATGTTGTGTGTGGCTCTCGTTGGCAGCGGCTACATTTTTATTATTAAATTGAATTGGGTGCTTAAATAAATTATTTAATAAGCACGTGATCTACGCAGCTTTCTGGTCGCTTAAGCAATTTCCACCACCAGCAGAGCAGAGCAGAGCAGACATCGTGTTGTTTTATTTTCCATATTTTATTTCAGGGCCAAGGGCCAATCGCCTGGCTCCGCCCCACTAAAAGTGGATTGGAGTGTAGAGCGTTTTTTGGTGGTTCAGAGGTTTGGCGGCTCAGCGGAGTGAGTCCTCATCTGGCAGCATTATTAAATCATTGCAATTTGGCCAGGGCCGAGAGTTAACTTGGCTTTGTTTTCTTTTTTGGTTATTTTTTTGGTTGTGTTTTTGTTTGCGGCCTTTGTAATAACAACGCTCGGCAAGCCGCCATAGCTGTTACATGGCCAAGAGTGCTGCTCATATATAATTCGCCAGTTTATGGTAAAGTCCGAAGACTGCCAACTCCTCCTGAATGCACTTGGAATAAGGTTTTGAAATAACAAAATATTTAGACGGTGCTTAGTATTTTTAAACTAAAATAAATTAATTTTTTGAAGTAGTTAAAGTTGAAAAATGTTGATTCTAGATCTTGCAGCACCACTTTCCCCATCATTAAGCTTTGTTAAATAATTACTAATTTTTTTTATAAAACTTAATACTTTAACTAATTTTGTAAATATTTTTTTAAACCTTAATACTGCTTAAATATTTTTTAAATTAATTTTTCCTTGTGCTTGCCGCAATCTTTTACTTGATCGAACGCTCATTTTGCGCGTACTTTCAGTGCAATTTTTTCCCCGAGTGTGTCTTGGTGTGTGTGCCCCACTCAATCATGCCGTTCTCCTGATCCCCTCTCCTCTCTCCACTATTACCAAGACCCCCTCCCTACCCCTAGCTGACACGCCCCTGGGACCTGGACCCCTTTCACAGCTATGGCATGCTGCTTTGTAATAACCATAATGGCGCGCACGATTTATGTTTTAATTTTGCATTTACTGGCCATTCCGAGAGAGCCAAGCCTGCAGAAGACTCCACTGAATATGGCCAAGAATCTGGGCAAGAAGAAGAGGCAGAAGAAGCTGAAGCTGAAGAGCCGGACCAAGCGTCTTAAGCTCAGTTTGATTGCCGCTGATAGCCGTGCAATTGCTGTTGTTGTCGGTGCTCGAAAAATGGAAATTATGTTTGCAGGCGCTTAAAATCGATTAAGTGATCCCCATCAATGGTGGTGTCCATGGCGGCAGAAGCAGCAGCAGCTGCTCTGCCCCCTTTTTTACCCCTCAGGGGGGAAGACTCTTAAAAGAATAAAGCCACATCCAGTTCCAGGAGAAGCGTCAAGATGATTGGCCTCTGGAGTGGCATGAAATCCAGTTGACTGACTCCATGGTCTAAGGAGGTGCAAGATGTATCTGTGACTGGTCTCTGGGCTAATTGCTATATCTTTGGCGAGTCTGTCGAATTGCAAATTAAAGATGAAATTGGAATTGACTAAGGGAATTTAATGGGAAAGTATCTGCAAGTTATAGCTTTAATTGGAAAGAGTTGTAAAGTTTTAAATACTTTCTGTAATAGCAGAATCTTGTATTGTATTTCAAAGTTCTAAAACTGCTTTTGTCTTCCGTGATATATCTCCTTAAATACCTATATTTCAAGCTCTAATAGATACTGCCCATAATAGCATAGATTCTCTTGTATTTAAAGGGTTTATTATCAGAAATATATCTCCTTAAACACCTATTCTTCCCAGCTCTTTTTCTAAGCATTATCTTATGCCTGTTCACATGCTTTTTTCCTGCATTTTGTTTAGCCAAATTCAGCTTCGATTAACCATATAAGCCTAAGCTCTACCCACAGTTTTATTTAACCAATTCAGAGGCCGCACATTCCTTTGAGTTTCACTTTGGCGCCTTCTAACCTTTCCAAGCCACAACAAAAAGTTGAAAAAAAAAGAGCACCAAAAACTAAATCGAATTGCATCGAGAGAGCTGACAGAAGAATGTACCACAATTTACAACAATTTAACACAATTCACCATCTACTTAATATAGGCGCGACATTCTGTGGGCCAAAAGCAGCTGCCAATTGCCAGGCAGTTGCTCCCAACAACATTTTGCTGCTGCCACATTCTGGCTTATGGCAATTGGCAGCTTGGAAAATTGTCAGCGTGCAACAATCTACACCATTAAACATTAAACAAACGGCAGCCTGGTTGGAGACTCACTAAGCCTTATATAGACAGGGCTCGAAGTTGGCAATCTAATTAGTGTTCAGCTAAGGATTTGGCTTTTTAATTAAAGCCACAAAGACAGAGACAGCCAGTAAGCCTGAAAGCCACAAAAGCCAACAAGCCAGCAGGCCAGAGTAAGCCTGAAACCCAGACTCAGACTCAGAGTCAGGCAATTAGAGTACCTGAGAAAATCGTGAGAGTTTTTGTGGCTCGTACTAAACAGTTTTCGGGGCAACCGCAATTGCCGCCGCGTTGCACGGCATGTTGCAAACCGCAGAGAATTTAATTTGGCACAGAACTACGCTAAGGATAAGGACACCTTGTGTCCTGGAAAGCTGCACAAAAAATTAGTTAAGCAGCCAGCAGCACAGCACAACACATGGCCGGACACAGCAGGACATCGGAGTCTATACAAAAGCGGATTGCAGTCGACTTCTTGTTGGCGCAACAATGATTAGTTTCGGTCAAAACTCAAAGGATATAGTGCTGTCTGTGTGTGTGTGTCCTGCCTCCTTTGCCTGCGGTCGATTTTGCTGTCAAAACAAGACGATTTATGCCTTTGTATTGAGAGCAATCGGGATAACAAGGTATTCGCCGACGCCCTCGAAAGGTGCAGGATCTGGGCCTAGGATAGCATTGCTAGGACAAGGGGCAGGGACACGGGTTGATGTTGATGTATGTTCGATCGACGGATCGTGCATTAGATGCCATCACTTGGCCGCCTTTCCCGTTTTTAATGTCTGCAGCAATTAATTTAAGAGTCTCGGAAGGCCGGCCCAGCAACACGTACAGGAAAGACAGTGAGAGAAATGGATAAAGGAATTAAAACAATATTTTTAAGGTATTTTAACGAGCCTAGAAAAATATTTAGAAACACAACAATTTCATAAAATAGGTTAAACTACTTTTCCTGAATTTAATTATACAAAAAAATGTATTTTTCTTAGCCTAAACTTTTATTTATTTAAATATTTATATTTCACCGATTAAATCCAAACCAAAACCTTTACCAAATCCCTCAAATTATCTCCTTAATCTCCCACAAATTTATTCACTGTGTAAACACTTTAGTGCCTCTTTAAGGACAGCAAAATTAATGCAACAATGCGTTCTTATCTGTAGAAGAGCAGCCAAGAACTCCAACTTCAAACTCCAACTCCTCTCCGGCGTGTACTTAAGTGGCATACATTGTAAATCTCTTTAAATGAGCATTTAAGCAAAGCGAGGACACCGATCTCGATATCATCGGGATCCGTATGTGAATATCCCAATGAGCGAGGGAATGAGCCAAGACACTCCTGCTCCTCCTCGGCTGTTTATGTGTGACTGTAATTCAATGCTCAATGCGTTGATAGCATCGCCCAGAAAGTGACTGGAAAATACTCAAAACCCAAACAGAGGAACCCTTCGGCAGCCACTGGTAGTAGCAGGAGGACAGGGAGCGGGAGAAGGAGCTGCAGCAGAAGTCACAGTTTCAGTCTCAGTTTAAGTTCCAATCCCCAGGACTGATATGGCCACGCAAAGTGGAGGAGAAAACCAGAGGAAAAGATCAGCCATCGACAACTGCTGCCGTTGGTGTCCTCAATTCGCGTTTAAAAATACCCTTTGGGGTAGAGAGAGTTGTGTGAAAATATGATTTACTTTACATAAATCATTACCTAGTAAAAAAATTTTAAGCTCTTATTAATTTATGAAATTTTTATATATTTAATATTTAGACTAACTATAATATAATCGATTATATAAAAAGAATATTCGAAATCCAAATCTAGTGATTTATTAATATAATAAAATAAGGATTTATTTTTACCTAAAGTTTTCTATGCTTCTCAGAATGTAGATTATAGTTCCTTTATTGATTTATTTAAAAAAAATACTTAAATTTCTCTTTAACAAATAAAAAAATATATATTTAGAGAGTATCTCCTATTCAGGGCTTTTATTTACCCCCAATTCGCCACCTTGTTCTGCTGTCGTCTGTTTGGGGATATTTATTGTATTGTTGCATTTGTTTGCTGCTACTTTGGCTGCTGTTGACGTGGCTGTGGCCTCTGTTGTTGTTGCTTTTGTTGTGTTTTATTGTTGTTGTTTTTGTTGCTGTTGCAGCTGCCTCAGTTGTTTGTTGCTGCTGATTGCCGTTGTCGTCGATGTTGCTCGCGATCGCCTTTCAACGCGGTATCGATCGATTAATGATCACCGCGAAGGGGAGAAACTCGCTGTGACACTTTCGCCAGCTACTCAAAAAAAAAAAAAACAAAAAACAAAAAAAGCAAGAGGAGAAATGAGAAATAAAAAATGAAGCAAGGACCTGAAGGAGCCGGGGCTGGGTCACCCACTGACTCAGCAATTACAAGTCATATATCATGAAAACAGGACGCAGGACACATGTGCCTCTGCTGCAACATCACAGAGCAACGCCGCCGCACACACAGAGGTCAGAAATCGGAGTCCGGCGACTGCACTTGTTCTCCAAAAGGATCTAGGACCACCCAGGCTAGGTAATCACCCACAAAACTGGGCATTATGTCGGTCAGTTAACAACATAAAAAGTCAATAAAAATCCTTTTGACATCTCTTGGGTCCTTTGAGCAAATGCCGACATAATTGTTGTGACAGCCAGGGACACACACACGTAAACACAAGGAGAAGAAGGAGCAGGAGAAGGAGAGGGGGCAAGAAAAGGACACCAGATTATATATACTATATATATATGGCCTGACAATGGCCGAAATTAATGGGCACAGGACAGGACCTCGACCTCAAATGAGGCAAGAATCTGTAAGGGACAGGGATCTCCCAAAGAAATCCCCTGGGGGAGAAAGTGTTTTCTGTTTTTTGTCGGCATCCGATGAATTGCTTCAAACGAGACTGAGATACTGCCATACTCAGATACTTTGGCATAAAGCAGATAACGTTAAGTCATCGAAGGCCGATCAATCGCCAGGAAGTCTTGCTGTGTTACACAAACTATTTTGACACTAAGTGCCGCATCTCTTTTTTTCCGCATTTGTCTCTGCTTACCCAGTTTTTCCCTTCTTCTTTTTATTTTGTTGTTAAGCCTTTTATGGACCTTGACTATGCCGCGCCCACTAAGCCTCTTATAATGCCGCACAACCGGAACTATCCACATTAATGGTAATGGCATCCGCGGTCCGCGGTCATTGTAATTTGCGTGAAATATTGGCGAAACTTTGTATGCGGCGAGTGTAATGTCCAGTCATAAATATCGAAATGAGTTTTCAGCACATCGAGAAATGGAGAAATGGCCAATGAGAATGGGTGGGGCCTTCTAGGATTGGCCACAAGAAGGGGAAAATACTTAGGACATGGGGTTTGGAGTAAAAACAATGAAGTAGTAATGAAAAATTGATTTAAAATGCAAATAGGTACTAAATCTTTGTCAACATTTAATTTATTTCTCTTGATTTACTTTTCTAGCCATTATAAATAACCATGAAAAATAAATATATTTTATTTCTCCATTTAAACTTCTTCTTGAAACCTACCTGGAATGCCCGTATATTTTATTTCCTGTCTCTATTTCGTATACAAACTTAATCCCCAATCTGCAGAGACCACAAAAATTCACTGGAAGTCAAACGTTAAGGCCTTGTTTCCGTCTCCCCGAATTATTTTTTTTGGGGAAACAAAAATAAGCAATCGAACAGGGAAGGAGTTAAGAAAAAGGCCAAGAAACCAAGCTTCGATGGGAGTCTGGGCTTGGGGATCTGTCCCAAGGAAAGACATTTTGCTGAATATTTTTCTGGGTAGCCCGAGACATTGGTTGTTATTGTTGGCCCTCGTCCTCATCCTCATCCTCGTCGTGGTCGGATGTCGGACGCTGGTCGTCTGTCCAAATCGAACAGAGACAGCGACGAGATAATTTTGCAATGCTTATGGCCGCCAATTTGCGGAGGATCGCCGTACAAGGAGCACATCCCCGGGACCAGGTCCGAGTGTGTGTGCGTTGATTGGTTCATAAGAAAAGGAGCAAGCAGGCAGGCAGCCAGGCAGCAGCACAAAAAACCTACAGAAATCATTTAAAAAGCAGGCAAAGCGGCGATCGTGCTTAAGTATCCCAAAAATAATAAAAAAAACGGTGGAAGAGGATACAAAGGAAGTTCCAAGGGGTTCGGGTAGACACAGACAGGAGGCTACCACGAAGTGCAGCCATGCCAGCGATAGCTACAACTATATAAAGCAAGGAGCTCCGAGCCCAGACTGGGACAGGATCAATATACAACAACGTCGTTTCGTCGTCGTTTCGGACTTGTACATAATTTTGCATTTTTATAAGGCAGCAAGAACCCTTTTCCCTGTATCCGAAACAAAATGTCGGTTACGGACCAAAGCCATTTAGAGAGAGAGAACGGCGAACGACGTTTGGGTTACGAGAAAATTAAGCAGAGTTTTGTAGCCCTTTTTTCTGGTCTCTGTCTTGGCCATGTGCGTGTGTATGCTCTGGTAATTATTATATACACCATGATGAAGACGAAGATCGGCCTGGGTTCTGGCCATGGCTCTGGCTCTGGCTTTAAGTTTCCTTCTGGCCTCAAGTCAGACTGGGTCTCGGGCTCACCCGGCTCCGCTGTCATGTCCATGCGCTGGGGCTGTCAACAGCCTGCGGGATAAAATGATCAACATTGATCGCATAATGATCAGCAGCAGCGGCAGAGGCAAAAGTAGCAGCAGCAGTACAGCAACATTTTGAAATGGTTTTTTATTTTTTAAGCACTTAAAGAAAATTAAACAGGGTTTATAGGGCAAATAAAAAATATATAAAACCACTTACAGATGATTTTTATTGGGGTTTTAATATGAATTTAAAAGGTTTAAGGCTTAGGGCAGTATGCTTTTTGTAGAATTTATGGATTTGGTAGGAATTTAGAAAGGAAAAAAAAATAAAATAAAGGAGCATTAAAATCATATTGAAAAGAAAGTAAAGAAAATAAATAAATAACGACAATTACAGAACAAAATATTCAACTATCGATAAAATATTTTTAAAAATCGTTTAATTTAAATGTATTCATATAAAACATATATCATTCATATATCAAATAGTTAATTTTTAGATTTATTTATCGTCCTTTGCATTAAAAATAGATACAGTATCGACATATCAATATTTTCTGCTAAAAGCCTAGGAAGAATTTTAATTTTTTACAGTTTTGTAATTCTTTATATTTACTATATGCTTCTAAATACTTAAAGCTATAAAAATCGTAGTACTTTTTCGATTAATAATTAAATAAATTAGCACTTCATAGAAATATAACTATTACGGGATTTTTAGTATATGTAGAATATCTAATTTCTTAATCTTAATTAGTTTCTGCAGGAAATTTAAAGAAATATTATTGTGTACATTTATATTCCATTGATCTACGTCTTCTTTAGGCTTGTAACTTGTATATATAAAAACGTCTACAACATTTTTATGGAATCCCAAAATTTCTCCCAGTACACTGCCCTGTTTTGAGGCACTTTGTGGTTCACTTGGAGCCTGGGTTTCGACTTGGTCTCGAGCCTCAGCTTTCGGCCAGATTGCTGTGTGTGTCTTGGGCTGCGTAGATCGCTGATTAAGTGCGTGTCTGTTTCAGCCGGGCTAAGTAAGCTATTATGCGTGTTTCAAGTTTCTTTTGGCCGTTTGCTATGATTTCACCGATACCCATCGACCCGCATAATTTAGTTAATTATATTTAATTGAAACCTAAAGCTACTGGTTAAAGTTGGTGCTGGTTACAAGGTCCTTGCCCCCTTTTTCCCAGGTTTTCTGCGTACGTGCCCCTTTGACAATTTTGCGCCTTTTCAGGCACTCGAACCCTGACGAATCTCGATCTCGATTTTATATTTCCCATTATCGCGGGACAGACAAAAGTCGGTAGAGAACCCTTCCCTTTGCTATCTATTACACAATGGAAACAGCAGAAATCCAGAGGGGATGGGCAGGACTTTCCCAGGACGCGTGACATAAATCATGGAGGCAAAAAGGGGCCAGAGGATTTGTTGTGCAAATCCTTTGAGAATTGATTTGTGCACGCTAATAAGGCCGAACAGAAAACTAAATTATGTTTGTGTCCAAAAACCACCCAGAAATATATCCCTGATATCCTGCTTCCTGTACACTCTCTATGGGTTTTCTCAACCGAAATGACATAATCATAATCGCCAGGCTCCTGTCTCCTGTATGAATTTCAATATCCACCCCTTGAAAAATGTATACAACTAAGGGTGGCAATTAGAAACTGTGTTTGCTTTTTCTGCCCACAAAATGGCGGCTTTGTAGTTATGGTTCTGGTCACGGTTCCGGTTTTTAATTCCCGCGTATTGTGGCACTTTCCCAACATGGCTATTTATATACCGCTGTCTGGTAATTCCGGGAATCGAAAGCCGTGCGGGCGATAAATACCTTATGTCCTGGCTTCGAGAATGAGTGGCGTGACGAACCCGACTCGAGTGGGTGAGAAAGGATTTTGTGGGGTATGAGTGCGGTTTTGGGTGGGTTTTCCGAAACGAGTGCTTTACATTTAATGAACTAGCCTGGGTGGATTGCCTACATCATAAAAGTTACTTACTTTGCGCGGTTATAATCAGCTTATAAGCCCTGGAGACAAGCTTGCCATGTCGGGAAATGGGAACAGATATTTTAAGAGGGTGTTTTCGGGTAGTTTACTAAGGTAGAAATTCTATTGTTATATAAATCTTTCTATTATATAAAATAGTGTCCTGCCGTGCCTAAATAAAATTTTAACTATAAATTTATATTTAATATAACTTATTTTGATAATGTATTATATATGCCTTCGGGAAATAAATAATAATTTATAATAGTAATAAACAATTTATTTTGAAGCTTATTCTGTTATCCCTTTTTTAATTATTAAATTTATTTATTTCTTAATTTATGGTTTATTTATTATTAAAATCCTTGAATCCTTTCTCGAGGCACTCCTAATTTTATTTATTAAATAAAACCCTGAATCAGAGTCTCAAAACCCGGCCAAGTCTCTCCATTTGAAGCCACCGCCGCTGCCGCCGCTCCCACTTTAAACCAGGAATTTCTGCCCTCCTTCCATCCCCGGCCTGAATCTGTGTCCCAATGCCCCCCGCCAGGAAACTGCCTTCCCCCAACCCCCCAGTAATTCCTTCCCCTCGTTCTCCTGCTCCTCCTGCAACTGTCGGCAGGCATTAATGTCCAATAAATTGTTTTTGTCAAATGTCGCGCACCCCGTTGGTTTTAATGTGGCTTAAATAGGATAATAAAACTAACCACAAGACGGGCTCGCAGGGAAGGCAGGGAAAGTGAGCAGAGAGCAGACATGGCCGAGTGGAATTTATGGCCGATCTGTATATAAAATAGTGCGTTTTATATGTGATGCCCACACACTCGCCGCTGGCTCGGCTCTGCCTTCCAGCTAGCGATGGCATCTGTCTGGAAGCGGAACAGGTGAAGAGGGGCGCGGAGAGGGGAACACACAATACAACAGGTGCTTATCGCCCTGCATCGTGACATTTTATTGGAGGCCCAGAAACCGAGCGACTCTGCCGCCGTCGATGCTTATCAATGGCCCAATGGCAGCCCAGCAGCAGCAGCAGAGCAGCAGCTGACGCAGAACTAATGGCTTAGATCGGCGGGGGGATTCGCGGGATGGATATGGAAATGGAAATGAAGGTGCACATAAACTACCTTTTTATGACTGACAGGCTGACAGTTCGTAAAACTCGAAAAAAGAGTAGATACACAGAGAGAAGAGCAGCGAAGGGGCTTAGAAAATATAGAAGTATCGATCATGCATCGTAATTTAAGGCAAAAGACGATAAATGAGCGATATATCGATATAAACATTGATATAACGGACAAATATAATTGAAAAAAGGGACTAAAATAAATTTAATAAAATATTTCAGAACATTTTTCAATAATACTCCTATTTTTAACGGCGATATATTTCGATATTAATAATAAATTCACTAATTAAATGAATAAAATTTATTTTAATTATTTAAAATACAATTTGATTAAGTTATTTTTTATTAATTCAATTTTAAATAGTGAACTTTTTATAACCTATCGACTTATCATAATTCAAGATATTTTCGATATCACATTGATTGAAAATTTTTACGATATCGGGTTTTTTTTTCGCTAAATATATAGTTTCTAGTAGTATATTGGTGATATTAGTATCAATATATCATAACATATTCCATTCAATACGCCATCACATTTTACAAGTATTTATGTAGGTGTTTCCTATGATATCGTAGCTTTATTCCTTAGAAACAAGCCCGTTTCAAGCACAAATATATAATATAGTTGTATCTGTTAAATATTTTTAGAATATACAACCTATTTTAAACCTTAATATATCGATTTGACTTAGATTCATAAAATAGTTATCATTTAAACCAATATTTATTAACAACTTTTTGATGCGAAAAGTGAAGAAGTATTGACAAATATTTGTAAAATTTGTAAATATCAAAAGAATTTTAATATACACAAATTCCTTAAATATTTATCAATATTTTTCCACTGTGCACCTCTCTATCCCTTAGTCAGCCTCTCCGTTTAGCTGGAAATTTACATGTTTCTGGCGTAAATTGTTATTTTAATTAATTTTCTCTGATCCGCGGCATACCCTCAGCGCACGCGTGTTGCCGCCAGTCAAAACAGAGATCACCGCTGGCCACAACACAGCTTCAGCGAAAACAAAATTAATTTGGCCAATTTGTTGGCCATACCCCTGGCCCATGCCCATGCCCATGGCCATGGCCAATACCCAAATCAGGCAACTGCCCCGCTGAGCGACGATCAATTAGCCATGGGTGTCGACCGCTGGTGTCGGAGTACGCGCTGTCCAGGTCCCACTTACAGGTCGAGTTCACAAGGCGCCGCCAAGGGCCACCCAAAAAGCCAGACCCGCTTGAAGGATGGGTTCTGCCAAAATACAGAGACGACTCTGCCCGAAAAGAATAAATAAAAAATTAATTAAAGCATTTTAATGATGCTAACAATCAGACGTGGCTCATCCTCGGATCAAAACGGTGATTCCAAGATTCCACTTTTAATGATTGCTTTTCGCACCTTTTTCAGGGGTCACCCTTGGGGGGAGCTCCCAGGAATCCCAGCTCCGACAGTTATTAAGCAAATATTTTGACTCATTTTGACTCGTTTTGACTCATACAAATTGCTAAGCACTCTGAGAAGGAGTCGCAGTCGGAGTCTTGATCAGAAGCAGATTAGAGAACCTTAAGTGAAAAGGGTTAAGAGCTGGCCGGGATATGATAAGTAGCAAGCCTAACTGCGGTAATTGTTTGCCTTGAACTCATTTTTTTTGCGGTCTTAGATTTTGGTAAAAAAAAAATATATATTAAACTAAAGCTTTCCCGTACTGGGATATTTTTAAGCAATTGCTCTTATTATTTACCTAACATTTCCCAAGAAACTCTAACAAAAACTCTGAAACTCTCAACTCCAAACTTTTAGCCATTGATTTTCTTGGGAAATTCAGCTTTTCCGGTACAAATTTTTGATTAAAACTTCATTCCCGCTTTTCGCCTGTCTCAATCACTTGTCCGGCAATTGTCTGGCAAACGAGACTTCAATTACCTGGCAGTTGTTAAGCTCCCCAAATGGAGTCCACCCACAGCCAGGGCTCCCCTTCCTCTGATGTAATCCATATTGGGCCAACAATCATTTAGCTGTCACAATTCTTGACATTTCAGTTTTTCATGACTGTTGGCAACACCCACCCCAGGATAAAGAGTGGGAGGACGTCCTCCTGTGAGGCAGTGCATTACTCATAGAGGACTCTGGACTCTGTTGGGTTGTTATTGCCTTTGCCGGCAATATAATTTATACCTTCTGCCCATTATATGGTAAATTATATTTTTACCAAAATGATGAAAACATTTGAGTCACGCAACCGTGGAGCGGCGGCAACTGTTGGGGCTTTTTTTGTGCCTTCAGTATTATATTTTGCGTAGAAAAACTCAATTTGCTAAATGAGTTTTGGGGGTAGGACAGCTACAGGGGAGTGGGTTTTCACTTTTTTGCCTTATATTTTTTGTTGAAAGTATCTAAAAACCGCAAAGATATAATAACAAAAGCTTCTTATTAAGATACTTGAAGGATCATTAAGAATCATTTACAGCTTATATGAGAAAAGAAGAAGGCATGAATATTCTTGTTCTGCGACAATAGCCGAGTTGATCTAGGCATGTAGTGATGTTCATTATTTCGTTTTTAAGATAATATTTATATTTTTATAGTACTGATTTTAATATAAAGCTATGGTTTTCTTTCTTTAAAATAAACCCCATCTAGTTTCTTTTTTTATCCTCACTCCTTTGAGAACCCTCCTGTGTATCCTTCTTCCTTACCAAATTTTTGCTGGCAAGTGTCACCCAACCACAAGAAATTCTGTCACAGTTTTTCTTGCTCATTTCTATACGTATATATTTCCTTTTTTGTTCCTGATCCGCTTTGCTTAATGGAATTTGTCTGGGGCAACACAGGACAGCAAACAACACGCGTCCTGCTGCGCATCCTGCACCTTTGAGCCTGCAGTTTTTGGCAACAGGATGCATCCCTGGCCATTGTTCGGCATTCGTTTGTTTGTTTTTATTTTGCCAACCGCACAGAAGTCAAAAGGGAAGGCTGGGCAAGGCAAGTCTTTTGTTGGCCCAAACCGATCTCCTTTTATATATCTTCTTTTTTTTATTTTGGCTACTGCAAAAATCAGCTTAACTGTTTTTGTGCTGGCTCATTCCTGAGCCTGCTCTGCGGCTCATTCATTATGTAATTGATTTTTATAGCCACAAAATGTCGGGATAACTTCTGCCACGGCCTCCCTCCATCCCCTCTCATATCCTTGGACATCTGCCGCCCTGGGGATTTATTTAATTTGCTGACATCAAGCTGGATTCGGCTTCGGTCGCCTGCCATTATCCTGATTTTGGTTTTATTGCCTCGACTCCTGCTCCTGATTTTCCTCTCATTGTCAGCTCGTGTTCTCCGTTCTGTAATTTTATTGCCGTTGACTTTTCCTTCCTCAGAGAGACACACACATTGTCCAGCTCCATTTCTTGTTTGTCATATATACATTTTTCTATTGCTTTTCTTCTCGGCACAGAAAAAAAAAGTTAATTTTCTTTCATATAAAAACTTTGTGCGCGTGCTGTTTGCTACGTTTTCCCTGTGGCTGCCATTTTCCTCAAATTTTTCCCCCCTAATTTTATTGGTTTAGTTTTGTTGCAGCTGTGCGAGTGTCATTAGGACTGTCTTGGCTACGGAAATTAATGGTAAGAATCTCTGGGAGAGAGGAGAGATAATGTGTGCTTGAAAGTAAAATTATAAATATTATATGGGTTTAACTTACTAAAAAATACAAATAATAAAAGGAAAGGTATTTATAAAATATTTTTAATATTCTAAATTTGCCAGAATTAACATATCACCATAAAAAACCCTTATAAATCCTCTAAAACCCTTGAATTCCTAAAAACCCTTCCCTAAATCTTGGTTCCCACACTTTATAGTATATCCCCCAAAAAAGCTTCTCCCCCGGAAACACTTAATTCTAATCCCAAAACCTAAATTTATAACATTTTCAACACACACCAATCAAGTTTATGGCCACAGCCATATATAGTATATACTCCACTGTACCGATTTTGATTGCGATCAAAGCTGGAGACCGAAAAGCCATCGCATATATAGTTTATTTTTGATATGCAAGCGCCATAAGATGAAAGATATATGACCCCCAATCAACCATTAACATGTTCACTAATTTTACGATCGCGGCTTTATAAACGTTGTTTCGTTTTGTTGGTTTATTTTTGGCATTGATGGCCTTTGTTTCTGCTCATTTAATACAAAAAAAGAACACAAAAAATACTACAAAAAATCAATGGGAAACCCAATAAAAAAATCCGTCTGCCCGGGAGACGTGTATATTATAAAATTTTATGCGCAATTGGTAACAGTTAACAGCAATTCTCGGGCATAAAATCAAAAGCTCATTTCAATACAAAGGCCGAAAAGAAAAGGCCCAAAAGAGACCCCCGAAAGAAACTTGTCAACAATATTTTATGAGCGCAACGTTAAGAAATCGGATTCGAAGAGATGCAGCAGCTGGCTGGGTCTTATATACAGATATATATATACCACATATATATTTTAAGGGGCTATCGACGACGACAGCCATGTTGCAGCTACAAAAAAAAAAGAATATATAAATATACGAAAATGGAGTTGCCGCTGGGCAGCCGGAGCCAAGGAAAAGCATAAACATAAAACATAAATAATAATACAATATCTTTTATGTCTGGGCCTCAGTCTCCCCTCATCTACATAAGGTCTTTTATAATTTATGATGTTTTTCCCCAATCGAAAACGAACGAAAAACCAATCAAATTTGATCGCTGAACGTTTTGTAAAATGATCGATTGATTGATTTGTTGTTGATATTGGGACAATAACAAATTAGAGGTAGAGACTGCCCCCGGAAACCCCGTCTCATACTCTTTCTCTCTATAAGGCAATTAAGTCAAGGAACCCCAAGCAAAAATAACAACAGCAACAAAAATATACATATATAAACGGCGCCACTCCACCACACGTTGAATTCTCCTCTATCTCTCATCGAAGGCCTTTAAATATGGCCACTGACCATATGCCAGCCAAGATCCTAAGCCTATAGAGACGTCTGCCTGGCTGTGCAATCCATAAAAAGGGAGAACTTAAAACGAGGATCGAGGAAATCCCCAGGCAAAAGCCAGCTTTATGAATATGCAAGCAAAATTCTAAGCTTGGATCGAGGACTTAAAGCGAATAATCCACAAATGGACAGGAGGAGGAGGAGAAGATACAGCAGCAAGAGCTTGAACAATGGGCCAAAATCGCGTCTGAGTTGATGCTTTTAACTTGGCCAAATGAATATGGCCTCGTAAATACCAAAATGCTAGTCCATAAAAAAGGTTATATAGGCATAAAGTCTGGGTGGCATTATTTTAGGAGGAGTGTTTATTAAAAAAAAAGGTTTTGCCTTATTAAAAAGACGTTGGAATGTATATATATTTATTTTTAATAAGCCTTCCTAATTGATCACTTAAAATAAAAAATAGTATGGACGAAGTATTTATTATGGCCAAAAAGGGGTATATAGAGTAAGTTGCAAATTTAAATAATTGTTGTAATGGGTAAATATACAAGTAAAAGATTGAAAAATGTTCTATGAAATTACGTAGAATTTGTAGGTTTGACTCATTGAATAAAAATAATTTAATTCTTAGCATAAATGTTATAACTTTAAAAACAGTATAATGTAATAATGTCGTCTATTATTCCTGTATATTATTTATAATTTATATTATTTATAATTTGTATATTATTTATAATACTTATAGCTTCTAAAGCTTCTAAAAATATGTATATTTCTATATTTTCTATATGAAAAAATATTAATATTTGGGCCTATTTCTTTATCCCATTAAATTAATAAATTCTTTCTTCATTATCCTATTTTTTTTTTTACCAGTTTCTTCTACTCAACTCCACCGTATCTCTCCATTAGGAGAGGCAAAGCCTTTAATGCCTGCTCTGTCCTAAACTCCAATCAAGCTTAACCCTCTAAAAGGGAGCTTTAATATAAATAAGGAATAATTTGCCGTCTGCATGGGAGATAAATGCAATCGAAACCTCATCCTGCTGATTCAGACTCTTATTTTTCAACCATTCTTCGTTTTTGGCAAATGTGCGTTAGCGCCTCCATTTTTGGGCCGTTACAAATGATGCACTGCATCCTGGTGGCTGGTCATCAGTAACAAATTACAGCATATTGGTTTATATCGTGCATCGGAGCTCATCGTCATGTGCGCACAATTGGAAAACACATTAGGGCTCAAATCAAACAAAAAATTGAAATTGATAATGTGGCAGGCAGCGGAGGGGGCAGGGGCAGGAGGAGAAACTAAATCGATGTTCTCCTAATGCCCAGCGGGTAATAAATTTTCCCCGAGTGTTTGCCCCCGTTGTTGATGATGCCGCCAGCAGTATTTGAAAAGCACTGGGAGAAAATGCAATGATATGATAGGTTTTAAGAAGTGAAAATTATGTGAAAATTATATTCTCATTCATAAAAAATAAATAAAAATTAAAGCTGTGCTTAAATGAAATATATTTTCTAAAGATTTGTTGCTGAAAAGAGTCCCAAGACCATTCTTGACCTTGAAAAGTGATTATTTTTAATTTTGGAATCGGAACTCTGTCACTATTATACTTTAATAAAATTTCGTTCTACTTATAATAAATATTTAAACAATATTGAAGTGTAATTTAATTACTTTTAAAAATAAATAAACTATATTTCTAGTCATAAATATTTTATTAGCAATACCTATTAAAAATATATTAAGCTAATTTGTTTTATATCTAGACAGTTGTGTCTTTTATTTTCTTTATAAAAATTCTACCCTATTTTTACAAAAATACTAAAAAAAAATATATTAGACTAAGACAAATATAAATTAATATTCAGATTATTATTTATATTATTTATAAAGCTTTTATATATAAGAGTCAAATTAGCTCTTTTATATATTAAACCTTTATTAAATTATTAAACCTTTATCCTTTCCACCTTCTAAAACCCCCAAATCAATCCTTGTTAAGTAACAACATTTTATTTCCGTGTAGTAATGGCGTCGGGGGAGGGATGTAAAACCCTATAGTTACTTTCGTATCATCAGCCAGTCACAGGGAGATGTGTGTTCGTAAAGTGAAAACCCGGCGAGGGGATGGGGAGATTACAACGTGGATGAGATGCGATGATGAAGCAGCAAAAATTCCGAAAATGGAGGCAGAACACGCAACATCCCATGTCTGTATATATAATACATACAAATATCTGTGAGGGGCGTTCCAATCAGCCCCTATAAGTATCTGTAACCATGTGTATCCGCATCTGGATGTATCTGTATCTGTCTCTGAAGCGGCAGCTGCAGCCAAGTGCTAATAATCTCATAGTTCCTGGGCAAACAATCAATATACAGATTCCCCTGACGGTGAAAAATTGAAAAGCGTATTTTCCAGCGTATTATCCATTTATTATAGCCCGTTGCCGCTTGTAATCGTCGCATTAATGTAATCTGCTGCCACAAAAGAACCTCGAAACCACCTCCATCCTTCGGTTTTCTGTGTTTTTTGCGTGCCATTTGTCTGGCGGCTATTCAAAAAAAAAAAAATAATAATGTTTTCCCCTTCCCTCTCGCTGCTTTTATAAGCTGATTTCAAATGCAAAACGTCGCCCGCGGTTGGCTTTTCTTCAGCGTGTCGTCTGTCCTCCCCCTGGTTTTGGTTTTCTGTTGATTTTTGACTTTATCTCCGAGTGGCCACCAAAATGGCGTGTCAAATGCTTACAATTTTTCAATCAATTCAAGACTAAATCGTGCCTAAGCGAAAGACTTTTTGGCATCATTAGTTTCCAATCAACAAGAGCGCTGAGCTTTGACATGATATCTTTTAAAAATGGGTATATAATTGATTAAAATTTAGAGAAAATTTGGAAAAAAAAATGTAAAGTGGATAAATAAATAACATAAACTCGATTTATAATAGTAAAATTAATATATTTCATAATTTATAACAGAGGTCAGTTCTAAAATTAAGAAATGTATATATATACATATATATATATCAAGAAAAAAATATATTAAACCTTCTTAAATACATTTTTGTAAGCAGAAATGAAAATTTTAATTACGATTTTGATATATATTTTCGTAGATATTTAGTTTTAGTTAGCTTGGTTAGGAACTCTCTAATTTATATATATTTTTTCTTTCCCATTTATATTCCTTTAGAAAAATTCCAGCATTGTTACCTCAACCACAACTCCTACTACCCCCCATCAAACCCCTCTTATTCTCATTAGAAAGTTGCTCTGTCGGCGAAATTCTTTCTTAATTAAAGTCACTTCCCTCCGCCCGCATGATGCAATTTAATTTGCAGATTTCCAAGGCACCAGCCAAGGCGGTGATTAGCAGCATTCCCCCAAGATGATGATGGTTCGTCGAGTATTCATAAGCAATTAAGCGAATCGGAGTCGACAGATCCACTTACTTGCTCAAGCAGCTGCCACTGTTGCACTTTCACCACGAAAGTGGCGAAAAATATGAAATTCTAGGAAAACGAGGGAAAAAAGAAAACCCATTAAGGGCAGATCAAAAATGGGAGACAAATCCCAAGACCGCAAAAGACGCAGTCAACCCCCGGGATAAGCCTCCGGAGTCAGGAGTCAACCCCTCGTTAGCAGGATGTCGTCTCTACCGTTAGTATCATCCAGAGGAGCGCATCCTCATCCTCCTCCTGCCGCACTTGCCACAGATGCTGCCACAACCATTTTGTACGTTTGTGTGTGTGTGTTAAGTGGATTTATGAGAATGTGGCAACATTTGTGGTTAAGTATCGGTTACATGCCCATTGACAGGACATGATAAATGTTTTTCAATAACACACGAACTGGGGAAGATACTTTTCCACCAGCCTGTGATGTTGCCTCTTGCTCTGCCCTACCTCTGCTTATGCCTCGGCTTTAGCCTCTACTTTTGCCTTGTTTTTTTAAAACCAAACTTTGCGTTTTTTTTTTTTTGGAAGCCCCGCAAATTGCTCCATTTGAAAATCGCAGCAAATATCTTTATTGCTTTTAAAAAATAAGAAGACCAAAAAAATAAAGTACGCCAAAAGAACCAACTCTTAGTTGGGGTTTCGGCCATGCTGAATTCCAGGCATCATTAAGTAAAACCCAAAGCAAACCGGCAGATACATAAGGGTCTTCTTGCCACACGAACTGGTTGGACAGGGTCTGGAGATGGTAACCACGAGCTGGAAGCTGGGAATGGGTATGGGAATGGGCATCGGGCATCGGTTTGGAATCGAAATCGGGATCGGGGATCCTCTACCTGCCTTGCATTTATTAAAGCACCAAACACCGAAGAGCAGCCCACGAAAACACGTTCGTTTTTTTCTCTGATGTTTTCTTTTTCTTTTTTTTTTTTTTTTTGGGTCTACAACTTCACTTGATTGGGGATCCAGGGATCCCTGGGAGTTGGAGCTGGAGCTGGAGCTGGCAGAGATCTGAGCAAAACGCGAAAACGTTAATTAAGATTATGAAGTCATAAGAACTGCACGAGTGTGTGTGTAGGTATCCTGCTTCTTGGCCAGAACTTGAAACCCGTTTTGGGGGGGCAGCGTAGAAGCTTGGGGAGTCACGATCTTCACGCGAGTTGATTTTTAAGTCAACAACTTGATTTTCCAGCAATAACAAGATTAAATTATTTAATTTTTTGCCTCATTTGGGCAGAGAGAGAGTGTAGAGTGTACGCAATGCGGAGGAGCTCTTGGCTAGGAGGCTTCGCTACTCTTTGATTTGCTGAGTGGAGCCTCGGCCTAATGGCGTATTATAATTAGAGAGAGAGAGAGGAGGGGAAAGGGAGTGGGAAAATGACTGGAAAAGAGGGGGGAAAAGGAGTGGAAAAGGGGGATAAAAGTGGTAGAAAAAGGAGTGGTAAAGTAATGGCAAGAGGAGCGGTGAAAAAGTAAGAAATACGAGGCAGGAGACCTTGCTCCTGTCGCCTCTTAAGTGGCTTTTAATGCTAATGTATCGCCCGGGTTCTATGGCTGCTCCTTTGATACCCCCTCCCCCTTCGTTTAGCTAATGAAGTGGCTTTGATGAAAAACCAGTTTTTCTTTTTTGCCCGCTTAGCTCGTTTTGCGTTTCCAATCAGATTTTGTTGCATTTTATGGCCGCATTATGATAAAGTTGTAAATGTTTCCTACACGATAATAGATGAACTCCCAGGACTCTGGGCTAATTAACTGAAATTGCGGCTAATTAGTAATTAGTTTTTTCGCCCACTGCCACTCAATATTTTGGGCCAAATTATCAAGACCTAATTTCTGACATGATTTCCGTGACACGCAATGGGGAAACCAAGCCAACAAAATCGGTTGGGGTTTGGGATTTGGAAGGAAAATGGGGGTTACATATAAGATCAAATAATAAAAAAACAAATCAAAAAATGTTATAATAGTAGCTTAAGATATTTTTGATTCCTGAAATGACCATTTTATAATGAAGTGCAATTTTCGACATATTACATACAGAATTTCTTTGTTTCAAACCAAAATTAACATTTTCACAACAAAATGTTTTTTTGTAAATATTAAAAATGATATTTAAAAACATTCCACAATTAAACACTTTTTTTTTTTTTAATAATTGAACGAAATAGTTTTAGGAACATTAAAAACGTTAAAAAAAAATAATTCATTAGGAAGCCAAAGTGTGTATGCAGTTGCAGTTTAATAATTAAAAAATATTTTATATATATTAATAATAAATTAAATATTTTCCAACAAAATATAAATCTCTTAGAACTCGAAATTCAATTAAAAAATCGTCATAAACAAATTTCCAGTAAATCAAAGAAAGTAACCCCTTAAGAAACTTAAACAAAAAACCCTCACAAAGCTCTTAATAATTAAGTAGTGCCTCCACTTTTAATTAGTTTCTGGTTTATGCTCAATTTTATCCCCTCCCAAAAATTACTGCCCGTAATTAACACTAACTACATGGCCTCAATGGCCGCCTTAAGCCCTAGTTAACCCTCAAAACCAACACCACACCTTAGCCGGAACCCAATCAACCCCCAAAAAAAAATAGAGAAAGAATGAAAAAAAAACTAGTAATAATATGCGTGTGGAAATGGCGTCGGTGTTGGCATTCGCTAAACGCTGCCATGCGCTTCCGTTTCGTGTTTCGGCCATGTTGATTAGGCCAAGTTTGAGCCGGGTTCGAGGTCCTTTCTACCGGTTTAATTACCCGCGTGCAGTGCAGCGGGAGGTGCCTCGAATAATTAGCGGGAGTTGCTGGGAATGGGGGGAAGGTAACCCAGCCTGACCTCAGCGATTCCCGGAGCAGCCGGTCGATTCCCAGACCCAGGCCAGGTTAGGAGCTGCTGCTGCTGCAACCCCCCATTAAAAGTCGCTAATGAAAATATAACCAAAAAGGTTGCGACGCATTTTGCGGGGGAAAAAACGCAGGAAACTATTTGGAAATTGTTAGGGTACCTTTAATGGAAATATTATAAGGCCTCACAGGAAGTTGGCTGGGAAATATGGGAAGTCTAAAGTCTTAGTTGATCGGTATATTTTTTTGAATTTTTACAAAGCTATTTAAGCTTTTAAGATTATTTTCTCTACATCTTAATATTTTATTCTTATATTTTTTCAAGGAAATTTCATTAAGAATTTCCCCTAAACAGACCCAATTTTCCCATCAGTGCCTTTTTAAAGCGAATATTAATCGACTTTGTTGGCCTCGCATATTGCGTGTCTCTTTTGAATTCTTGATGGGAAAATACTGGAAAATGCAGTATCATTCGATTTAAAACCGCCCATGGTTAAGGCCCCCATTTCGTGGGTGGAAGTGGAAGTGGGCGTGGCCCCAGTGTTGGCCACAGTTTAAATTCTCAACTTAGCCTTTTGAGCTTTTCGTGGTGGCTGATGGCCAAGACCGCCTTTGCCGCCTTCTCCGCCTTGAGAACGCCTATTTGCTTTTCATTCGAACTAATTGAATGGAAAACCGGGCAGCTGTTGAAGTCATTGATGGGCTGGGGAAAATGGAATATATAAGACTGCGAAAAGAGAGGAACACTTGAAAAAGAAAACGACATTTACGAGGGGGTAGACTTGCAAAAGAAAATGTTTGAGATAACTTAGCATTGTATTTGAGAAGAAATTACTTACTATAATTATCAAAATTAGTTGTTTTTAAGACTCAAATTATAGTTTGTACTACTTCGTAGTTTTTTATTAGACACAAGAAAAATTCATTGTATAATTAACAATTTTAAACTATTTTCATGTAGTTTTTTTCCATAATAATAGCCTAATTCATTAAAAAACTACTAAGGAACCCTTTTAACAATTTAATGTTCTATAATTTATTAAAATTACTCCCCAGAAAAATACACACATTTAGTTAAAAACATTGTTTACCATTCGGCGTGAATTAGCAACCAAAAATTCCCGAAAAACATTCAAAAAAGCACCCAAAAAAGCAGCTGAAACCCGCTCAACTTTCCTTAATTTCCTTTATAAAAAAAACGAACCCCGAATTACGCAAATGTTTTGATCATATCTCCCTGCTAAACTGTGCTCAAAAATGAACCAAATTTCGAGAGTAATTTTCCGCCTCTAATAGATCTAATAGATTACCAGGCCCAGATGATGATGATGATGACTATAATGATGATTGTTTAATATACACGTAGTTTTAGCCTAGAATTTTCCATGCGCATTTTCCCCAAGCAATAACATATATTTAGACTAATAACTGAATTAATTAAAATCTCATTTTTAATGCGGGAAGGAAGGAAGTGAAAAAGGAAAGCAGAGAATACAGAAAAACTGGAGCTGGCTAATTAATTTTAGCCCTAATAACAGAGAGGGAAGTAATTAAACGAGACCCAACTTTTACGACACTTGATTAGGGTCACCATGGTGTGTTGGTGGGGCCTTTTTCCCCTAAAAACCCACCCAAAGACCACCTAAACTCTCCCCACAAAACCCAACCACTTGCCACCCGTAATTAATTCAATCTGTGCACTTACACGCTTATCACCCAATCCCAAGGCTCAGAGCCCGGGTTAGAACGGAACCCAATCCCAAAGTAAACCCAACAAGGGCGTTGTTTTGTCATGATTTTTAATTAACTTAAAATCAACCCGAATCCCCTTTGGTCCTCTGTGCATAATTTGATTACGTCCTTATCGCTCTCGCCGGGATCTTGTTTAGCTCGTAACGAGCGAATCCGTGACACTGCCACGCAATTGTGTTTGTGTTGTTGCGGCTATATCCCTGCCATCCTGGCTAAGTCCTCCCCACAAAAAGGCGGGGCAGGACTGTATGCCTCACCAAGTTTATTTACACATGCTGGCGTCAGATAATAAATTGCCCCCGGTTACGGTTCTGGTTGCCACCCACGCACTTTGCGGAGCCAGGAGCAGGAGTCCGAGTCCTGAGAGCTCGAAATGAACAGCCAACAAACAGGCAACAAGGATAATAAAACGATTTCCGCAACGTGCCATAAAATCCCCCGAGCAATTCAATTCAATCTACACGTGGAGCGTTCACACACAAATAAGCAAGGGGGAGGAGGGGAAAACACGGGAAAAATCTGGGTTTAAGTATCAAGGTTTTATAATATAATATAAAATATAGAAATAGTTTTTATAACAGATTTTGTGAATTATAATTGTACAGCTATTTACCATACTGATGAAAGTAGTTTAGAACGATGGGGTTCATCTTTGATTTCTAAGACTTTTCACTACGATTAATTACCTGGAAAATGTTTATGTATATTGTTTAAAGGTAAATCTAAGAGGTTTTTAATCCCTGTACAATGTAATATAAACTCTAAAGACCTTAGTCAAAGCCTTTAGGATATTTTCTTATATAAATACTTAGTAACATGGATTTTTAAATAAATACTAGTAAAAGCTTTGTTTTAGAATTTTCGCTAAATTAAAATTTTCGAAGACCTTAGTTAGTATCCTAAAATAATATGTACTATTAGGAAACTAATTTTAAAAGGTTCTTAAAGTCTCAAGTTCAAGAAGTCGTCACTAAAAAATGAACCTTGGATTTACGATGCCAATCTTGAAAATGGTATTAATAATACAAACAAAATAAATAAATAAAAATAATTTTTTCTTTAGGAAAAATAGCCTTATTTTTCTTAGTGCATAAAAGGGGGGCAGTAAATGTAGAGGGCGGGCCGAAGCTTTTGCCATTTGATCTTTAGCAGCGTCAATTTGTAGTAAAAACACGCGCGGTTTTATTATTCCATCAGCACAGCGGCCACAAAAGCAGAAGGAAAACCCCAGACCCAAACAGTGGGGTGGAAAATGGAAAATGCCGCATTACGCCATCCTGAAAGGGAGCGGTTGAAGGACCAAAAGCAGATGGAGAAGGAGATGGACGAGCCCTGAGAATGAACACTCCCTTGTGAGCCATCAGCAAATTAGAAACGTTTAGGCAGCGGCAAGGGTGAGACGCACACACACTCAGAGGAAGCGAGAAGTGGCCAAGGGTTGTTTCAACCCCCATAAGGACCCCGGAAGGATGCCAAGGATAACTGGATGTTGAGCCGCGAAACATATTGTCTTGAGGAATGAGAAAGAAGAATGAAGGGAAGATAAGAAAAGCGGGAAAAGCGCTTTATGCAATTGAATTTTAATTGAAAAAATAGATAATGAATATATTTTAGGGGTTTCTGATATAAAATAGGAAAATTATTGAAGAAAATTACGTCTATGTTAGCAGGGAAAAACAAATTTTTGATTGCACATTAATTTTGCGAGAATTAATCTATTTTAATTAATAAAATATAAACAAAGCATGAACACTTTTTTTAAATTTTAAAATTGTAAAAAATTGCTAAATTATGAGTACGAGGGAATCAGTCAATTTTCACTTACCGATTTTTGTTTTCTTCTTCTTCGTCGTCCATCACAGAATGCTCTCCGGCACATTTTATCAACACTGCACTTTTATATTCACTTGCTTTAAACGTTTAATTTTTTAACACTTAAAACGCAAGAAAACGTTTATTTTGCATTTTCTTTCTTTGATATTTTTTTGACATGCACCCACACAAATATGCAGAGACTCCAACACACACATACATATGTATGTATGTACATAATGCCGGCTGCTGTCCCCAGAAGTCTCAGTTTTTCTCTTGCCGTTTTGTGGCTTTAATTTGGTATTTACTGGCTCACCGTTTATAAAAAGGATTATTTTTGCATTATTTAAGTTATTAATGAGTTATTTATTAATTGATTTATAGGCTTAAAACGTTTTTTCAGCAGCGCACGCCTTAGTTTTTCACTTGCCGACTTCGTTCTTCTTCTTTTGCACTCTCTCGCTCTCTTCGCCCCTGGAAATCGTTTGACGTTTTGGCGCGATCTCTTTTCAATGGAAGGCGAAATTCCAGTGGCGAAAAGCAAAGGGAAAAGAAAAACGAAATTAAGGCGTGCTGCTGGTTAAAAACTTCTTTAGTCCAAAAAAAAGTTAAATAATACCTTCCAAATGATAAGATCAATTAAACAAACTGCAATTTAAGCGGAGACACTGAATTAATCATCAAATATGTGCGAATTTAAAGAATTTTTAAAACTATAAAGTGAGCGCTGCTTTTTCTTCCAACTCTAACTGTAACAGCGGGAAACGGAACGCGAAAAAATCATAAATTGAGCAAGTGCCGTAGTGAACTTAATAAATAACTATATAAATACATAAGTGATTGAAAAAAGAGGACATTTTTAAAACAGTGAGCAAGGGGTTATTGCATTAAAGCCACTAAAACTACGATAGAAAAAACTGAGACTCCCGCGGACAGCAGCCGCCAGTATGTCCATATTTACATATGTATGTGTGAGTTGGACGTTGCATATCTGTCTGTGTGTGCATTGCGATTAACCTAACCTCTCTCAAGAAGAAAACGCAAAATGAATGTTTTCTTGTGGCTTCAGTGTTTAAAATTAATAGTTTTTAAACCAAGCGAAAATAAAAGTGAAATGCTGATTAAAAATGCCTGAGATTATCGGAGTGTTGTACGTGTGTGTGGTTTTACAGTTATGAATGTCCAGTGCTTACCATATTCCATTCTGGTTCTGAACGCAGAACTTAATAAATTTTTTTTTTTTTTTGTGTGTTTAATTGATTAATAAATTAAATGTTTTTAATTTTGTGAGTTAAAATATAGGCAAAGAATAAGAGAGATCTCTCGGTGGTGTGATGTGTGATTTGTGCTTAATTTAATATGTGTTTTAACAAAATCAAGACGAATAAGAAGAAATAAATGAAAATGTGAAAATAGGTGAGT
Organism: Drosophila burlai; assembly: GCA_008042655.1. Lineage (NCBI taxonomy): Eukaryota > Metazoa > Arthropoda > Insecta > Diptera > Drosophilidae > Drosophila > Drosophila burlai. The sequence goes on from VNJT01002123.1 coordinate 65,756, forward strand.
GAAAAATTAATTAAATTTTGATATTAAATGCATGCAAAATTGACTCGTAACTACAATCAGAATGTGGAATATGCGTCGGCCAATACTCATGATTTTTTGCTTAAATTTAGTGCTACCTCTTTGATAGGTTATCTCCTAGATCCAAAAAAAATGTCTAGTATTATAGTTGCGACACAAGTTAATTCATAAGCAAGCTAGAGAGAGCGGTTTGCAACCATCTTATTCCCTTAAACCCCTTGAAAAAACTCTACAATTACAAATACGAACCAGTTCCAGCCCAAGTTAATTCATAAATCCCCTGAATCATCTGAATCATCTCTATATGGCTTGACTTGTTATCATAACTGCGCAGTGACCGACTTCTGGTCGCCGCAGTCCGAGTTCCTAGATCAACGATTAACCCAAACATGCCCGGCATGCGGCTCAGAGGCTCACCAAGACTCTCCCCAGATGGGAGAAGACATCCCCTCGGACTCCTAAACGGGCCAAGACATCATCAAGTGACACGTTATGAGGAGCGCGCAGACTGGGATAATTATGAATGATTATGCGATCGATCGATGGGGGGAGATCGTGTAGCCAGGCCGCACTGTACATGCATCTGATGAGCTGTCAATATTGACAGTCGGCCGACAATTGATGACAATTATTTTATTATGGCCGTCGGTTGGGATGCCAGGCAACTTGTTAACTTGGCCAGCTTGTCCCGGCCTGGCCATTTCGAGGCGGAGCGTTTAACAAGTGCCAACATGCCGGCCAACTCCCCTGATTAGCCCACCCAAAGCGCCAATTGTCCATAAAAGTCAATGGCATTGCCGGGCAGCAACAACAACTAAGACAACGGCGGCTATTGCACAATGATCTTTACACACAAATCGGTTTAGAGGAAGCAGTCAATAGAGCAGGTCCTTTTCGGCCTCACCGGAGGGACATGTATCTGTATCTGTCCAAATATTTACACACAAGCCCCGGAAAGCAGGTCAATTCCTTGGCCCTTTGATTTCGACCGCCTCACATATTTTGTCAACTCACAAATTGTCCTCTGTTTTGGGTGCTGTGTCCTGCGTCCCTTTTGTCAACTCAACTGATGTTGCGCCATCCTTTGAGCCTTATTTATGGGACACGGCAAGATCTGAGGAGCCGCTGCTCCTGGGGATTTGCCACCCAAGCAGCGTGAGAAGATTGGGTTCCAGGAATCAGGATGTTAACTCACTCACAAATGCTTTATAAAAAAAGGCTTTAAGCTTACTTTTTAGGTTATTTTTTTAAAGGAATATTTAGAGTAAATATTGTTTTAAATTGATAATTAGAAATTATTATTTTTCTATGTAAAAACGTGCATGGGAAATATTTCTATTATTATAAATATAAAATTTTACTTTATAACTGAAGGTTAAAAGCTCGGCTCATTAAAATAAATATATTTGAGCGATTGAGCTTGTTAACATATTAACAAATATATACATAAAAGAAAATAATTTGAATTTTCATGATAAGTATTTATATTTTAAAATTCTTATCTTACATTCAAATTTTACCATAGAAAAATATAAGAATATTGAGAGGTATATTCCCTCAATTCAATTTGGAGTAAAGACTCAATTCTTTAGGAATAAGTCGTACTTATCCATACAGGAATCCCTAGCATGACCCATTACCACTCTCCTCGACTTAAGAAAACCCTTTAAGAACCTAAACAAAAATAGTTTTCCCATCTGAGCACCTCTTACATGTATTTTCCAATCAATTTTCGTGGCCCAGACCAAGCCCAAGGCGACTCCATAATTTTATATTTTTTCACTTAAGCAATTTTCTGACGGCATCTCGTGTCCGGAGGCAATCAAAAATATTACACCCCGTTCGAAAAAGGGGCGTTACTGGGACTCTCGAAAAAAGAAACAAAATAATGTTTAAACAGAGTTAAAGTTGAAATTGCAATCAGGCAGGGGCAAAGCATGGCCGAGGAGGGAGCACACCAAGATGATTATGGAAACCTAATAAAGCAACAAAATTTCATTTCTTAATAACAAGAGACCCAAGCGTGGAGTTTCTCTTATGTTTTTCGTGTTTTTCTCTGTGTTTTTTTGTTGTTGTTTGGAATTTCGAATTTCAACTTATTAACCTTTTGGGGGCTAAGTGGAAAATCAACAAATTGGCTGCCATTAAAATGGGAATCAAGCCGAGACCATGATTAGCTGCAGTTCATATTTGTGTTTAAGAAAACCTAAAACTAGCCCCCAGCTAAGTTGAGAATCGCGGTAATCTAGCCAATCTGTAACTCTGGAAACTCCGCCGCCGCCTCTAACTCTCCTCTGACTTTTCCGCTTACAAAAGATTTTTCACAGCTCAGCACAAATTGCGGGCAATAAATTTGGTGTCAAAGCGCGCTGGAAAAACGAAACGAAAACGAAAATAAAACACAAAACTATGGAGGAAGCCCAACTGCTGTTTAAACAAGCCGAAAAACAAGCCCGACTATTGGCCCCATGCAGCAAGTTGGCCCGAAAGAGCTAACCCCCCCCCTCCAAGCTAAACCATTAGCAAGACTCCAACTAAAACCAAGAGCGAGTCGCGGCAATAACAAAAATAACAACTACAGCAACCACGTTCGGGCCACGACATTTGACAACGCTAATAAATGTGCTGAATTTCATATTTATGGCTTCATAATTCCACAAAAACAACACCAATGGCTACAACAGCAACAAATGGCGGAGCAACCAAGAAGTTGCCTCGAAATGCCGCAAACATTTGTCCCCCAGAAAAGTTATCGCGGGGTAAAAACATCCTAGAAAATGCACTGGGATTAAAGGTTTTTTAAAGCAGATTTTTACAGGTTGTTAAGTTTTATATTTTAAATCAGTAAAAAGAATAGTTATCGAGATGAACAAGAACTTACTCTTTTATTACGATTTTTCTGGGGTGTCTGTTGCCTTTTTTAACCTTTTTTAAGGCTGTTTCTTGCATGTTTGGCTCATTATCAAGACTTTTATTTCAAGCTTTATAAACTATATACAAAATGGAATAATTATAGAATAGTTCCTATTTTTCCCAGGCTGGAACTGACTTACTCTTTTGATATTCCTATTGGAAAAGGATTTTAAGCAATATGTATTTAGATTTTTAGCTCCTGAAATTGGAAACGAAATAAAGAATAATTTTAGAATTAAATCCTCTCTTATACCCTTAATTTTTCATAATTTTTGTGAGTGTTAGTCAGGCTCCAGCTCCCTGATCCCGATCCCAGCCAACTCGCACTCCTTAAGCCTGACTCAGGGGCCTGGCTGCTCCGGCTCGGCTCTTGACTTGGCTCGGATCGCTTTGGCTTGGCTTTTGGCGCTGCTCGCAGCCAGGCGTCCCGTCGTCCCTCACAATAAACGCCAATTAAAGTCGCATAACACATGGCTTTATGGGCAAATATGGTGGATACATATGGGGGAGAATAGGGAGGGGGAACCTGGCTCTGACTCCACAAACAGGGCGCAGACAGGCGACATTTGTTAATGTTCGGCATTTGCCGGCATTGGCGGCTCACGTGAGCATAAATCAAAGAGATTAATCGAACATGGCTCAATTGCCGGTGAACATGGCAAGCTCGGCTGCCACGGCGGCGGGGTGACATTTTCCAGTGAGTCATGACGTCGACGGGATGAGCTCATAGGCCAAAACACCAAAACAACCCCAGACCTGGCATTATGCGGTTAAACGCTGGACCAGCCTTCGGGGCAGCCCCAATCTCCGCCAGAGAAGTGAGGCCTTATAATTACGATCGGAGCAACCAACCAACCATGCCCCAGACGTGTAATCACAATGGACAGCCCAGTCAGGCCAGGCCAGGCTCGAATCCCTGGCCATGGCCATAATTTGCTTGTCTGCCATTTTGGCCAACACAAAAAAAGAGCAGCAGCTTTGGAGGAGGCCTTCGAAGGAGCCCAAGGAGGAGCAGGCACTGGCAGAAGGGCAGGCCTTTTGCAAACGCAAACTGATAATTTTGATTTACAACATGCCAGTTATTATTTATAACTTACTTAGGCCCAAAGAGGAAGAGTTAGCCATTCCCCATTTAAAGCATCCTTCGTGGCCTTTTCCAGCCGCCAGATGGTTGGTCTACAAAGTGCACTGCTACTTAATAGGGATACTTTTTATTAAAAGTTAAAACAATTATGGAACTCAGGAAAAAAGTTTGGAAAACATAGGTTATCAGGAAAATTAATATTAATTTGATTCAAGTTTTAAAAAATATTCTGGAGGCTGAATAAAATCTCAAAGGTTTGTAAATGCCCTGAAAATGAGTTAAAAATTTGGCAAAAAAATATGTTTTTGATAATTTTACACCAAGTAAAAAATAAATAAATAATTATGTTAATTAATTAATGCTTAATGCCTGCCAAATTAAAGAACATCTCTTGGTAAACCCTCTGTGGATTGTAAAATCCATAAAAATACTGTTTAAATATATTTTTTAATATTAATATTTCTGGATACATACTTATTTAAAAAAAAAAACTAAATAAAAAAAAAATGGTTATGTAACTTAATACTAAATCACAAATCACAATTTCCTTTTAAAAGTATTCAAGATTTTCATTACTCTGTACTCGCACCATCTTCTTGGCTAAATCGCGAGTTCCCCCCCACCACCGCCACTCGGCTCGCCAATTCTCCGACGATTCTCCAAAGATTCTCCGCCCATTCACGTTGCCCTCGGAGGAGTCTCACGTTCTGCGAGACGCGATTCCCCGAGTCCGATTCCCGATACTCCGCAAAAGGCGCACTCAGGCACCTCCGTGAGCGTCCTCGGCCAGCGCCAGGAAATAACTTACTTTTGAGCCTCATACTCACACTCCTTTCATATGCGAAAATATAATTGGATACGCCAAAAATGGTTAGAAATACTCAATTAGAGGGGAAGGAAGCTTTGATTCGGAAAAGGGGAATATAGGTTCTTGGGAATCTATTTTCGTTAACATTTTGTTACAAATTCAACAAAATTAAGTAAATAAATCTATATAAAAATAAAGATCATTGGTCAGCTCCTCCTTCCTACTGATGAGGCTGCCATTGCTAGAATATATCTCATAATACAATAATTATATAGACTGCAAAGTCGGCTACCCGCATTGCCTCGCTTCCAATTCCAATCTGAAGAATTCCTCACATACCCCAGACAAAACAAGTCGACATAAATTGAAAATGATAAAACAATATTGAGACTAATATTTGTTAATGAACCCGCAGCACATGCCCTATAAGGATGAATGGATGGCTGGTTGGGGATTGGGGCAGGCGGAAAACAATAATTGATCGAAATCAGAGTGTAAATTGTCGGCCGATGGCAATTTACCAAGGCCAAAGTCGTTGCCAATCAGTTGATGGCAGAAATGGCAGCTCTTAATTGTCTCCAGCAGCGTATCCATCAGATGCAGATACACGGAAAGGAATTTGTGATGAATGAAAATTAAATTAAATTAAATTGTGAGGAAGTTTTTGAAATAAAACCAGGCATTCGAGATTTTTGAAGATTTTTCTACTAAAATAACCACTAGTTTTGGGATATAAGAAAATATAAAATTTTCTTGTCATTAAAAATGTTTTTTTTTTTAGAAATTGTTGCACTTAAACATCTTAAATCTGTATACATTTTAAGTATCTTCTATAAAACCCAACTTATAGCTTGTAAGAGAGGGGAAGGCAATAGGAACTAAAAAATCTACATTTTCTGGTCAGTGCACCCTTTTATTCTTGTAGAGTTTACGCTTACAAAATGACAAAATTTTTTTAATTTCTAAAAAAATTCCCAACTTGTTTTAGCGTCTGGATTAGGATTCGTTGGGATTCTCAACAAATTCTACCACGTAAATGAAGAAACCGTCTGTGAAATGTAAATTACAATAATTTCAACTCTTTTTAGTCAAAACTCCTCGCCTTTTGAATTATTTCTTGCTGTGTAATCATAGAGAATATATATAGAGATGCCATAACTCCAACATTTGGTCAAGTGTGAGTGAGCATGGCGGCTCTTTGCGGCTCATTAAGTTAATTAAACCCACACGACGCAATTGGAGTTGCCATCATCATTAAAACTAAATTGAATGCACAGAGGCTGAGGGGAAACTCGAGCTGGAAACTGGAGTTGAAACCAAAAACTGTAGCTTCAGATTCAGCTGACCAATAAAGTTGTACCCTATTAGCAGCCATATATATCTCTCAGCAGGGAAGCTAAGCTAGAGCGAGTTTAAGAGGGGTTTAGAGGGGTTTCCAGGGGAGGTTTAAAGGGGTTTTCTGGTGTATTTGGAGAAGTTTTTAGAGGGGCTTTGAGATGGGGTTTCAGGTGGGAGAGAGTAACTAACTCTAATTAACACAATTGTGCGAATGGCAAAAATGCGTTCGCGTCGCTCAAATTGCAGCGAATCAAATCGAAACAATTCAGTTTCAGCCGCAACTCTCGCAGATCATTAAAGCCAATTACAATTAACAATTGAGTGCGAATCCGAGTGGGAATTGTTTACTGTTTAGTGTTAGACTTAGTGATTTTGCAATCTCGCACAGCCTTAAAGCGTTAATTAATTGCATTCAAGCCGCGACTCGGCTCGAGTTGTATCTGTATCTGTATCTTCGAGAGGCATTTGTAGCTTGATTATTGCGTGCTCTCAACACTTTTGATGCCCGCTGGCTCCGCTCCCAGCTAAATAATTATTTATCGCATTTAATTGTGGTTAGCTGTTAGGTAGATAGTTAGTTAGCTGCTTAGTTAGTTACTAGTTGGTTAGTTAGTTTGCGGAACAATGGCATTTCTGCATTTCCACAAAGGCATTTGGCGTTTGTCTAGTGCCATGGCGGAAATTGGTATTTTTCATTGATTAGGAACAAAAGCAAGAAATGAGGGTGGAAAAAAACTCCATTCATTGGTAGAGTTTATAAATATCTGATAATTTAGGGCAAAAAATGTGGAAAGAAATATGTAGTACACATATTGAGGGGAAAGTTGGTTAATTGAATATATGTATATTTGAGTTAATTAAGGGGTCTTATTTTCAAGTAATTCAGTGGAAATAAGTACTAGGGGAGAGATGTTTATTTTATTCATAAGAAATATTATTCTTTTAGGGTCTAACTATGAAGGAAATTATTCATTAAAGCTACTACAGATTTATAAATATTATTTATGGGAAAAATATAATGCAAATTTTGTTAAGGGATATTATATTTCTTAAGTCAAGACAAGTAAGATAAAAAAATAATCAGAATAGTGTCTAAAATTATGCTACAAATATTTGTTTTGTAACTAAACTGTATCATTGCATACCTTTAAGCACTTTTTAATTGTATGTAAAATAAATGAAAGGTTTTAGTAGATCATTAATGCCTAAAATAGATTACAATTGAAGAATCTTTTTTATATGCCACTTTTTTTTCTTCTCTTTGTTCTCAGAAATCCCTTTACCCTTAAATATCCTTATTATTTTCATAAAAACCTCCCAGACATTCCAAAGCACTTCCTATAATTATTTCATAAATTTTTCAAAGAACAACTCACCAGAACTGCTGCCAAATTGTATCAATTACAATCATTGATTCTCCTTGGGTTGCATGCCAAGAATGACGACCGAAAATCATTACCACAAACAATCCTAATTACGAAATAGCTACGAAATTTGCAGCAATTACCACATTTCCTGTCATGTCCCAAAAACTGGAACACCTGCAAATAATAAAAAATCACATATAATAATCGAAGACCTCTTGGCAGTCATAACTATAAGGCAATCAGAGAGGGGGAGAAATATTTGTTGAGGGATTCCTGGTAAGCAGTTTAAATAATTTCCATTAGCCGTTGGTATTGCACATACATACATACATATATAGTATATAATGTGCCATATATCATCATTATCAGGGCCGAGAGCCGAGCTGATGACTTTGCACATGTGAGGCGGCGGCCAGCACGAGATCCCGATGGCCCTCCACTCACGGATTAGTTACAACAACCTAACCGAAACCGAACCACAACGAAGCCTACTCAGCTCAAGCGGACCGAACTGAACGGAAAGAATCAACCTCAATATGTCGACAACTTTGTAGGGTGCACAGAGAAAAAGAAATAGTAGAAAGATGTTGATTTTTTAGGTATAATTTTGGTTGGAAAAGTGCTTAGGGTTGTGATATTTTTAAAGAAAATTATGATGTTCCTCAGAGAAAAATACAAAAAATATTGGAAAACGTTTTTGAACAGAATTTAGTATTGAGTGGTATTTTTCGGTATTCTTTCCCGTATTTTAAATATTTAGTATTATAAGACTGTCCAAGTGAAAATCTATTGAAATCGTTTCTAAAAGATGTTACAAAATACGAATTCTCATAAATTTGTATGTCAAAAAACTTTTAAACCCTTTTTTTTATTATTTTTAAATTCTCATACAAAATTTATATAGAAATCTATTTACACAAAAAATTCTATTCTATTCTATATAATTTATAAAGAAAGAGGGTTCCTTTTCCGTGCAAATTGTATGCTGACTTTTCTTATATTTAAAGACAGAAGGAATCAAGACTCTCTCTACTTTTCTCTTAATATTTTACGGTTCCCAAGATTTTTTGAACTTCTTTACCTAATTTTTTCACCAAAAACCTCAAGCATTGATTACATTAGACGTATTAAATATTTTCCCCAGTGGAATGGAGTGGTTTTTAGTGGACAACCGCAATGGGCTGCCATTTTACACGCAGAGACCCAGCGCTAATGACCAAAAGCGAGGAGTCGAGAGGAGGCGAGCCCCGAACTGAGACCGACAAAAATCCCACGAAAAAAAGGGCACCGGCCCAAAAGGTGGCAATTAAAATCGAATGAGCTCCGAAGCTTCCATGTTGAGCACTAATGGGTGTCGGCCAACTGGATTGGACTTGGTCTTGGTCTTGGCCAAGACGCTCGTACTCTGTGGAAAATGTGTAGAATTGTTTTAATGGCCGACAATATGGCCGACAACGATGTGTGCGTGAAGGGAGAGAGAGTAGAGCTGGAGCTGGAGCTCGAGAAGAGCTGGAAGACTAATGCAGCTTCGTCAGAAATCGAGCATAAAATATTTTTAATTAAAAACTATTTTTTCCAGCTTGCCATTTCCTTTTCCCCTGCGCATAAATCAACCGTCCAACTGGACGATGACTGCAATTTCTCTAGAATTACAAAGACAATTACACATGAAACGCGCTGAGCCGCCAACGCCCGAGCTGTTGGCCGGTAGATTCCTTCAGATTGGTTTGGTGGAAGGGGTCTGAAGATCGCTGGAGATCTCAGATCTGACACCAAGAGAGCGCATCATGATTTGTGAAGCGGCTTAAATAGTGCGAACGGAAATCATGATTAGCCGGGGCCATTAAAGCCAGCCACCGAGCGAGAGTTTCCCTTTGAAAAGGGGATAAGTTTGGGAAGACACGGAAAGAAATTCGGAGGGATTAGAGCCAAGAAAATTTAAAAATAAATGCTAGGAGCTAGTTTAAAAAAACTTAAATATTAAAATTAAGCTAAAAAAACAAGGCTTAAAGTTAAACCCTTTTTTTTACTTATATCTTTGAGATACCTTGACTCCTCTTTGAGCTTAATTTCTTATATTTTCTTCTCGTGCAAAAAAATAAAATAAACTCCAAAAGGCGACCTGACCCAAGGGCCATCTGGTGGCTGGGCCGCCTTTTTTGGGCCTTTGTGAAACGCCTTCGGGTCTGGGCTTACTTACTCCAGACTCAAGCCCTGATGTTTTCATTTCCCGATAAAGGAGCTCCGTAAATGGCACGGACCTTACCCAACCTGGCCAAGAGCGCACGCCAACCAACATGGAGATGGCCAAGGCAGATGCAGGAGCCAAGATCGGGATGGAGTTGCACTCGCAGCACGCTGCAGTTGTAGCAAATTAAAAAAATGCAAATGTTGCACGTTGCACCGAGGCAGGCACAGACACACAGCAACTGTTTGCCAACTTTATAGACTGACGAGACTCCTCTGGCAGCCTCGTAATCGTGTTCATGTGTCACCAATATGATGTTGTCCAACGGCAAGACCAAGACCAAGACCAAGACTTAGGCCCAGTCCCTGACCAGGCTTTAGCTTCAAGTCCAAGAGAAATACAAAGACGATCGAGATAATAGAGTGAGAGAGAGAGGCAGAGGCAGAGGCAGCCGGCGGACGAGGGACAAGCAACTGCCATGTCAGGCTGCCCAGGCACACACAGATGGCATCATCATCAGTAGCAGTAGGAGCAGGAGCAGTCAGTAGCCATCGCTCCTCCTTGGCCACCAGGTTAACCCCTTCTCCCTCTATAAGTATAGGTTTATTTACTATATGTTTCTGTCTGCTCTTGTGGGGACATCTCAGAGCATGAAATTCAGCAGCAAACACATTTGGGAAGTGGTTGGGGGGAAATTTTAGAATATATTTTAATAGGAAATATATTTATAAAATATAATAAACAATAACATTTAATAAATAACATTTAAATTAATTATAAAGCAAATTAAAAATCATAAACAAAGAGATTTGAGTTAAATTAAAAGGCAAAAAGCATGCAAAAACTTTAATTTTCTTGACTTTAACAAGAAAAACGTTGAACAAATCCATATAGGGCGAGGAAAATATAAATCAAATAATTATAAACAATACAATTTAAAAGAAAATGTTATAAAATATAAAAATATTATATGCAAACTAATCTATGTCTGCTCTATAGAGAAGTAGCATTTAAAGTTTAATCCACTCAATTCCCTCAATTTAATGGGGTTCACCTGATCCCTAGTTCTACATATTTTATTTATGTATATTTTATAATTTTCATTATTGGGAATTTTGCAGTTTAAAAGTTTTTCTTTAAATATTTTAGTATCGTAATAGCGATTCGAAATCTACATATATGACATTTGGCAATTATTCCCTTTTTTCTGTTTCATAGACCCAAGAAGGGCACAATTTAACATAAATTAAAATAAAAAACTTAGTTTGTAAATATATAATTTAATGATGATTACCTTTTATAAAGAATATTCCCTCTAACCACAGCTATCTCAGATTCCCAAATAAGAATAAATATATTAAAAAAATATATAACAAAAACCACAGATACTTTAATAATATCACATATCCCACAGATGCATTAAGAATAAATCTATAGTAAACATATCCCACAGATACATTTCTCCCCAAAAATTACCCAGCTCATGCCTTATTCATGATTAAAATTAAATTAGTCCCTCTTTAAGCTCTCAACTTTCATTGGTTAATTAGTGGAACCGTTTTGAGAGCTCTGCCCCCATTGAGCTGTCATTAATTTGGAGCGCTGCATAAATATGCAAGGGGTGGTGGTGGTGGCATACCCTTCTCTCTTTGGGATACTTATTCCGGCATGCACGACCACCGATATATGTATATATTGTTCACATTTTGGTATAGCAATTTGTGTCTTAATTAATGTCCCAATCAAGTGGCAGTCGCAGCCAAAATCTGTCCGAAAAATGGGACCCAAGCTCTCGTGAAAAAAAAATCTCCATTTTGGGCAACGTCGCGACGATCGAAGACCACTTCTATATGTATTTATGCATATGTATATATGGGATATAGGCATATCTGGACGGTCTGGAGCGGGGGTATATGTACATATGGCTGAGGATCGAATGCAACGGCAGCAAACTCGTTTCGATGCTGGACACTAAATTAGTTGGCTTCACCTCCAGACTTTCAATACAATTTTGTTTGGTTCGTTCTTAATTCCGATGGAGTCAATTTTATTGCCCTCCAGCAGCGTGCAGCAGACAGGGGCAGGGGTAGGAGGAGGTGGGGCAGGGGCAGGGACAGGGCCATGGAAAAGGGTTCTGGACCAGGTAGCCCCGCTAAGTAGTCGCCATTGCAGTGGAGAGGCCTACGGTCTCTGCACAGGGGAAAAAGCTCATGAAAGTTGCGTTCAAAGTCTCCCAAAGATATTTGATACTCATAATTAATTTAATATTTCTGAACTTGTTTAATATATTGTATTTAAATATTATTTATTTTTTTTAAAATAAGAACAAAATTATGCAAATCAATTTGCTTTGAACTTGTTACATAAAAATAAATTTGCATAAACTTTTAAGGACCATAAAAATCCTAGTGATTTTTTGATCACCTTAAATTATGTTTAAAACATATTTAAAAATCCACAACCATTTTAACAGATTTTTAAATATTTTAAAATACAAAATAGCAAGAAAATTGACAAGAAACTGGTAATACTTTACCTTAATTGTAAGCATTAAATCGTTTATTTATTTTTGTTCAGTGTTCAATCCCAGTATGTCGTCTTTGTCTGGCAGCCCAGTTAATTTGGTCATCTTCCATGATGTTTTGATAATGTGGCTGAAGCTGGAGCTGCGGACCCAATCTGCCGCCAGTCGTGGTCCTCGGATGCTGCAGTTCCCCTTTTCTCTCCGCTTTCCACTTATTTAGAGCTCCTCTGAAACTTATTTTCTTCGCTGCTGGGGCTGTGCACGAAATTCTTGTCGCCGCGAATAATTACATAAATCAGCGATTTTAAAAGCGTTTCGAGTTTCCAACTGTCAATACTCCCAGCCGAGCCAAAAACCAGAAACCCAGAAAAAAAAAGAAAGAACCATCGATACTTTGTCAAAACTGAAGTTTGTGTCGGCATTTTGAGCGCTGATTACTAGGGATTATAAGCACCTAAAAATTATTAACACCTCTCTGGAGTTCCCACACACCAGAATTTACTAAGATTTCTGGCTAAAAAGGAAGCTTTCGCACCTACATAAAGAAACAGAAGGGGAATTAGGGTAGATCTCCTGCTTGGCCAATCTGTCAGCAAATTTAAATTTAACACAAAAGACATGATTTATATGGGGGGCACCTTCTGTAGATGCTTGATTGATTTTAAAACCTAAAATTGGTTTGGGAAAGTCATAAAAAAAAATATCAATAAAAAGAAGAAGATTATTCTCGAGTTTAGGAGTTCAACTTTGATCCGACAGAAGCGGTGAATTTTTGATCGTTTAATTTTTTATTATACCCTTCCTCTTCCCATATAAGAAAAACTCCATAATCCTTTAGTTTTATATGATTTACTTATATATTTTCCATGTGCACAAATGTCGAAAATGTAGCCCCACCAAAATGTATGAATTTCTGTGTAATTTCTGTATAATTTTTTTTCAGTTTTTCATGTTTTTTTTTTTATATGACTTTTGTTTTCGTTTAGCAAATGTGGCTATTCCCCTCACAATCATAATTACGGATGCTTGGTTATCGAGTATATCTCATCCTTGGTTTAAATATTTTCTTGTTGCTGTTGTGTGTTAATGAGTAAGTTTTACGTTCACATATTATGCATTAGTTTTTTGTTTATATATTTTAAAATATATATTTATTATATATATATCTATATATATATATCTGTATCACCACGAACACACACATAATAAATACAAAATCAAGTTTCCTTTATAAGTTTCATGCAGTTTATTGTTTATGGCTATGGATCATCATTGTTCCATGGCTATATTTTCCATTTCCCTCTCTGTTTTTGTAATTATTGCAACTGTATGAATGCCAATAACATGCTTCACTTCGATCTTAGGCTATATATATTTCGTATATACAATGTACACATGCATGCGGAGGATTCCTATTTACACAAGCAACAACTCATTAGTATCTCTTTCTGGTAAAGTACGGTTCCAAATAATATATATGTATCTCTCTGTCTCAACACTCTTTACAAACTATAATTCCCAACTAATTCTGTATCGGTATCTGTATCTGGTATCTGTTTATTGGTAGGTAGTTCTGTTCTGCTTTCGTTTTCTCTTGAATTATTATTATCTTCTCGCCTTTTTGTTTTTCCATTTTTCAATTATTATTGTGCTGCACTGCAAATGAGTTTTTCGATTGATTTATTCAAAAAATGTTATGTAAATATCATTGCTTTTGCTAATTGGTATTCTTCTTTTTTTCTCTGTGTGTTTGTATATATAGTAGATGTGTATATATGTAACATTTTTCTCGAGTTTATTATATGCGACTATATATACTCTATATGTACAGCTAAAAAGATGCCTGGCTGCCTCTAATACTGTCCTCCTCCGTTCAGGAGTTGCGCTTTAGATCCCGCTATGGATATGTCGGGTAAGTGTCATAATGCCGCCCAGTGTCATAACGCTTAGGTTCGTAATGCTAAGTATCATAATGCTAAGTGTTATAACGCTTACAGTCATGATTCTTAGTGGCATAATCCTTTGTGTTATAAAGTGTAATACTTATATGTCATAACGCCCAAGGAAGATATGCCACCGCAAATAATTCTTATAAAGCCCACTAGCACTTATGACACTTTTGTCAAGCTTGTGGGTATTATGACACTTTTACAAGCTTGTAAACATTATAAAACTTGTTCAAACTTGTAAGCAATATGACACTTTTTCCAGCTTATGCATATTATAACACTTTTCCTAGCTTTTAGACATTATGGCAATAGGCCTTATGACACATAGCCGGATATGTGAACCCCCTCTAATCCGTCTTGCATGTAGGTTCTCCCTCGCTGCTCCCTTCGTCTACCTTGAATATTTTAATTTAAATTTGCGATTTCGATTTCGACTTCGATTTGATTTTCGATTTTGTATTTTTTCGATTTGCCAAAAAGTTTACGGTTTACGATTGAAAGAGTTGCCAAACACTACAGTACAGTGAGTATCGGAGAGGCTCGAGATGCCTCCGAAACTTATTTTATGCGGCTTGTGTTCCAATTGAAGGGACAATTTACACGGTATAAATAATTTAATACATTTAATTTAATCATTTTTTGTTGCTTTCCATTTACATTTTACTTCCTTTTCGAGTATAATCGTTTAGCTCTAGTCTTTAATATATATTTGTATATATATATACGCGTTTTTAGATACAAATGTTTTATAAGTACAAAATACATGTTAAAAACTTAAATGAGCAGCGGCGCTTCCTCTTCGTTGATCCTTTTTTTTAAATTAAACGCAAGCTTTGTGCCCGAAAAAAATACTGTGGATCGATCGTGTGGGTTTGGAATTGGGGAGACAGACTTTTGTACGTGCTCAGCGTCAGCGTGTCAGCGGTCTCCTCCTACTGTTTGTAAATGGCTTCTCATGCTTTAAGATTAGGTTTAAATATATAATTAAATAGTTATTGTTTTGCTGTTTTATATAAAAACTAAATACACTTTGTCGCTTGCTCGCTTGTTCGCCTTGGCTGTGGTGATTTCGAAGCTTGAACGTTGGTAGGACGTTGAATACTCTCGCGTGTCTATGTTAATGTCTACTATATCTAAATATATAAATATATATATATATATTATATATTAATTGTGTGCCTTCCTATCTCTACATCTGTTTTCCCCCTATTTATTTACAATCTCTGTGCTGCTCCTCCTCCTTAAACCTAATCTCTAATCTCTTGACCAAAATTGTGCTGCTTCTGTTAATGCTGTTGTTGTTGTTGTGGTAGTCGTAGAAGTCGCCTCCACGACGGCTTCCTTTTGCTGCTCATCCTTCTCTTGCTCATCCTCCTGCGACGTAGCTATCAAGGTGACCATCTCAATGGGATGTGTGGCTGTTCCAGCCATGCTGGTGGCTGCTATAGCATTGCCACAGGATCAGGAGTGCTTGTCCGTCAGCTCGTTCCAACGCAACTCAAAGAACTTGCGCATGCCATGACCCGCCTTGCCCACGGGTGAATCGTCCTCGTTGAACATTTCGCAATTGTCAAAGATCTGTCGGACATCCACGCAAAAGTCCTCGCGGGTCTTGTAGCTGCAAGAGAGAGAAAAGGTTTTGGTTAGTAATCGGAATTAGGGGATGTATTTTAATCGGAAAAGTTCGTTATGTTATCGAAAATATCGTAGTTTGAAATATCAGAACTTTAAATATACAAAAAATTTGGATTCATCGTTAAATATATATCGAAATATATTTTATTTAAGCTCAAAATGTTGATATTACAAAAAAAAATATTCGAAAAATGATATTCATTTCATTTGTATTTAAAACATCATTAAATCGATATCATGCCGATAAATCGATATTTTTTATTTTTACAATATCTCTGTAAGTAAACCCACCTCAAATCCATTAATCTCTTCTTGATGGTGGACAAATCCATGGGAGATTTGATTATTTTGCGATATGTGGGAAACTGTTTGGTGTTCACTGGCAACAGAAATGGCCAGGAGTCCTCATGGAGCTGCAATTAATATTGTTTTTTTATAAGTTTTAATTTTTAAAAGGTTTCAAGGTGTAAAGCCCACCTCCATTTCCCCTAGTAGTGTCTTGCAGACGGCCAGCTCCTTCATCAGCTTCTTGGTGGCATGCTTCTCCTTCTTCTCCTGCTTCAGCTTCTCCTTGGCCTCCTGCATGGCATGAATGTTGATGGGTGGCGGTGACATTTGTGTGCCTGTCCCAGCGCCTGCTCCTGCCGCTGGCGGCGAGGGCATGGTCATCAGCTGATGATGCTGATGTTGGGGCGGCGACTGGCAGGCGGTTACATGGAGGGCGGCGGCATGAGTGGTGGTGGTGGGCGAGGCCTGCTGCATTATCAATGGCGTTGGCGGCTGCAGGGGCCCGGGTGGCGGCGGCGGTGGCGTTGGCGTGGGCACCGGGGTCGGCGTTGGTGTTCTGGTGCGCGTCGGCGTAACGGCACGCGGCGACACGGCAAATTGCATGGCTGGAGGCACTGGCGCCGCCGCTGTTGCGAAGCTACCAGCTCCAACCAATGATGGATAGGCTGCTGCAGCTACTGGATAGCCGGGCAGTACATCCTCCGTGCCGTTGTTGTTTGATGTTTGGAAGCGGTTGCTGCCATCGACCGAATTGGTGTTGATGTTGATGTGTGCCGCCGCCGGCTGCTGCTGCTGTTGCTGATGCTGCTGGTCATCGTAGGTTGTTACCGAGGCCACCGAATGCGCCGGACTGCAGAGGCAGAGGCAGAGGCAGAGCTGCATTATAAACTGGACCCGGGACCTTGTCGTCCACCGCCGCCCCCTCAGCCGCCCGCAGGCCCCCCACACACTCACCTAAGCGGTGCCGCCGTCGATAGCGAATTCATGGACTCATCGTGCGAGGAGTTCAGCGACTGATGATGATGATGATGGTGCTGGTGATGGGAGTCCCCTCCTGCCAGGGGCTGTAGCTGCTGCTGCTGCTGCTCCATGGCTCCTCCATGCGGCAACTTGCTGCTTCGCTTGGCTGCCGCCGCTCCACCATCTCTCTCTCGATTGTCCCTGTCGCGATCTCTTCTGGACTTGCTGCTGCTGCTACTGCTACCGCCGCCGCCCGTGCTGCGCTTCTTGGGCGGTGGGGCACGGGAGATGCAGCCATGACAATACCATTTGCCGCGCGGCACCTTCAAGAGCGGCGGTATGTAGCAGTCGGCGTGATAGGCGCGCGGACACAAGTCACAGTAGATCATTTTGCCAACGGGCGAGGGACGATGGCCGCCGCAAACGATGCACTTGCGCTCATTGGTGGCCTTGTTGACGCACTCGTAGCAGTACCTGGAAAGGGGTAGGAGGAGGAAACCAGAGATTACATCAGGAATTTCGAGATCATAAAGAGGAGCAGGGAAAGAGAGAGAGAGAGTGCCACACACAGTATTCTCAACGACGGTGGTTAACGATCAACGATCAAAAAACGCTCAACAAGACAACGCGGATTAATGTGTGAGGGATGACTGACTGAGCAAGAGGAGGAGGAGGAGGATATACATAGATCGGCAGGACTATACTCACCAATCGCCATCGGGTATGTTGTCCATCTTGGGCTTGAAGCAGTACGTGTGATAGCCCTTGTCGCAGCCATCGCACAGCAGGAGCTTGTCCTCGTTCTCGCCGGATGTGCAAAACTGGCAGTTCTGTAAGGAATATTTCGAATATTTTCTAGAGTTTGAGGAGGTGGTGGAGGAGGAGGAGCGTCTCTTATTATCCTTCTTGGTCGGAGTTGGCGTCTGTGGTGTGACAAAGTCCGAGTCGGAGTCCGGGGATGAGGATGAATTGGTTGAGGATTGGTTTTGGGAAGGGTTTTCTTTGGATTTGGATTTTAGGTTCGATTTCTGCTGCGATTCCAGCTGCTCCAGTGCCTTCAGATTGATTTTGATGCTCAAGGTGGTCTTCTTTTTGGGTGTTTTCTTTGGGCTTTTCCCATTGCTTTTCATCATCTCGGGCTCATTTTCCTGCTGCATCATTTTCTTTTCTTGCTTCTTCTTGGGCTGCTTTCGCTTCGTTGCCTGCTTTTGGGCGCTGCCTTTCTTCTCCTTCTTGCTGGACTTGTTTCTTGTTGCATACTTTTCGGAGGCCAAGTTCGAATTCGCACGGCGAAGTTCGAAGTTCGAAACGGTATTTCGGGGTAGGGTGGGGAAGGTGTTGTATGGTGGAGGGGAAAAACAGTCGAGGTGGAATTCGGTTTTTCGGTTTTTTTTTTTGTAACGGTAACGGGTAACGGTAATGGGCAAAACATAAGCATTCATGTTTAAACATGTGTGTGTATGTGATGTTATATGCATGTAAGTGTGTGTGTGTGTGTAAGTATGAAAGCAGTTTTTTTTAGTTTTTTCAAAACACCATGAAACACCACAAAAGAACAACAACAAACAAGTCGAGCATTCAGAGCAAGAGACAGTTTTTTTGTTTTTGTTTTTTAAGGAAATTAACAAAAATAAAACCATCCGAAGAAGACAAAGAAACGTAGAAAAAAAATGTAATTTTGAATTAATTTTCAGGCTTCAAGTTAAAATGTAGCAAGTTAGTATTGTATTTTTTATAAGACATTTTATAATTTGGGTTAAAATGAGGTAAATTTCTAATATCAAACTACTTTGGAAGACTATACAAAATTTGAGAGGAAAACAGTTACGGTTGCCAGACCAGAAAAAAATATTACAAAAAGTTTAACTAGTTAAAATCATTAATAAAATAAATACAAATTAATAGAATATTATACTACAATTATGCAATAATAAAAAGTTTCTATAGATGTGTTAAAAGAAGAAATCCATTCAAATTTTAATAGATTTTTAACTTATGTACATATTTGCATTTAAGAAACTTTAAAGCGTATGTTAAATATTTTAAGATAAAGCTATAATATAAAGTTATGCTGCTAATGTTGTATGTAGTTAAATTAATATTATTTGTTTAATTTTTTTTAATTTTATTAAAATTTATTTGTGCTAAATTCGCAATAAAAACCATCTAAGTAATTTTAAAAACAATATTTCAACCATTTAAAAGGTAAACTAAAACAAAAATGTAGGTAAAACTATGGAAAATAATCCTTGAAATTTTACAAAATAAAATCAACCTTTTTCCCTATAAAATATAATACAAAATCTTTGGTGTTAGTGGTGGTTAATTCATTTAAAGTAATGCGATGTGTGTACAAGTGTGTTTAGGTTAGGTGTTAATGGGTAATGGTGTTAATGAGTAAGCGCAGCCAAAAACAACAGTGGGGGAAATGGGATATAAAAAAAACTGTGGTTAGGTGCCAAGCAGGTACGGGGGTCTCAGGGGGAAGGGGGAGCAAATAACAAATCAAAAGAGGTTCCTCCTTCGATCCCTTTTTCTTACCGCTTTCATGATGCTCTTGTCCCAGGCCACACAGGATTCCAGGACGTACAGGGCCATGGCCAGCTGGGCGGTGGTGTGCGACCGCGACACTGCATCCCGCCACTGCACCAGACCCTTTGGTATATTCTCCACCTTCTCATCGCGATCGCTGTCACAGTTGCTCGCCGGCGAGGCATTGCCCGAGTTGGCTTCCGGATCACAGGGTGTGGTTACGCCTCCGCTAGTGGGATTCACTGCTGCTGCTGTCGAGGATGCTGCTGCTGCTGCCGCCAGAGCCATGGTGCGCTCATTGAACGAAGAGGGATTGAGGCTATTGTTGCCCGTCCCTGATCCCGATCCCTGCTGCGCCTGCTGCTGTTGCTGCTGCTGCTGCTGCTGTTGGGCCAACTGTTGCTGCTGCTGCTGCATTTGCAGGAGATATGCCGCCGCCGAGGCCGAGTTCTGGGTCTGCGTCGTCGTATGCTGATTCTGGGCAATCACCGCCAAGTGAGCGTCCCCTGTCTGGGAGCCCAGCGGTGGCTTCAAGTACCGCCGTTCGATATTCGCCTCCAAATCGATGATCCTCTCGCGTATCATGGGAATGATGCTAACAAAGTCCTCCTCGGTGACATCCTCCTGGCTGGAATCGAGCGTTAGTTCGCTTTCCACGCGATTGGGGAGCTGCCAGTTCTTCAGTTGCATCGACGCACTGGCCACCTTGTCCTCCAGCGACTCCAGCTGCTCGAGCAGAGCCAGTTCCACACGCTTGGCCACCTTGGGGTTCCAGTCGCCAGCCTGGTCGGGCATCAAGTACTCCTCCGCATGCTCAGGATCGGATTTCAGTTGATAGCTCACGCCCAGTGGCTGTTCCAGGCCGAGGAACCGCTGGAGATTCTCCTGGAGTTCACGTTCCCTCAATCCGGATGGATTCAGGGTCTTGAGGAGCTGACGCAGCTTCTGATCATCGTCCAGCTGCCACCAACCGTAGCGCTGTCGCCGCGGCACATAGACGCCATGTACGCGCTCGGGGAAGCCGGCTAGCTTCACCTGCTCCAGCAGCCGGTGCTCGTCGGGGGTCATGGAGAGCGGCAGCGGTATGTCAATGGGTATGTACGTTTGGACGCTGCTCAGCGACATGTTGGCTATGTTGTGGTAATAAGCCTGCGACAATGCCTCATCGAGACGCAGCTCAATCTTGGGCTTTAGGTCCCCGGCGGCTGCTGCTCCTCCTCCTCCTCCTCCCGTGTCCGGCGGTGCATCAGAGCGCAAGCGAAAAAACTTGTCCTTACTCGCTCCGGCTCCGGTTAGCTCCTCAGCATCCGCTTCTCCTCCGGCGGCGACAATCTCCTTCAGCTTTGTGGCCCTCATCTCCTCATCATCTTCAGTCGTCTCATCGTCGACATGATGGCGATGAGGAGAGCCCAGACCGTTTTTTGACTCCACCTTGCTGCTGCCGCTGCTGCTGCTGCCAATGTTGTGGTACTCCTCCATTTTCACCAGCATTTGCTTCTCGTCGAGGCCGCTCAGCGAGAAGATGCACTCGTGGCCAAGCTTCCCGGCATCCACCTTGCACTCGTCCATGGGTATGGAATAGTATTGCATGTTGTTGATTAGATCCCAAGGATGACCCTGCAGCTGCAACTGAGCAGAGCAATTATGATTCGCATAGCCATGCTGGAGTTCCTGGGCCACCTGGCCGCCCTCCTCGGCGGGCAGTTCGCTTATTAAAGGAACTTCGCGGCGGACAATGGAGAACCATTTGGGAGTGTCATCGACACTCGAGGTGGAGACTATAATGCAATCATCCTCCTTCTTCAGATCCTCCATTTTGATGACATTTTGTGGTAAACCCAGGTTCAAGCCCGTTTCCAACTTATCACAGTTGTTGCTTCCATTGTTGGTGGTGTTGTTGTTGTTGTTGTTGTTATTGCTATTGTTGTTGTTGTTGTTGGGCGGCATGAGGTTGCCGGGCATGGCTGGTATCTTGATCTCCGCCTCGAAATCTGTCTTGGTGGCAATCATGGTCGTTGGCGGCGGTCCCATAAGCTCCATTTCGGACTTGACCTTGATCTCGGGACGTGGTGGTGGGGGTTCTATTTTCGGTGGAGGCGGCGGCACATCGTCATCATCATCGCCGAGGTCTACAATCTCAGGCTCCACCTTGTTGATCTCTGTGACATCGTCATCATCGTCATCGTTATCGTCGTTGTCTTCGTCGTCCTCATCGTGGGGTCCCCCTTCATTGTTCTCTTCGCGATTCTTCGCTTCCTTCGGTGGCAGATTCTCCTCGGTTTGGTGCCCATCATCGAGGGATTCATCCACTTCCATGGGCTGCTGTTCCTCTTCGGGATGGTTTTCCTTCTCAGAGCTATCCTTCTCCGCCTTTTCCTTCCCCTCCTCCTGCTCTTTCTCGTCGTCGGCGGCGCCTACACCTTCCTCCTCCTCCTCCTCCTCCTCCCCCTTCTTCTTATCATCCATGCCCTCCAGGGCCTCATGATAGCCGCATATATCATTCTGGGCAGATTCCAAGGCTTCAATGAATATGCCACCCGCCTTGGGCAGCTTCCAGTAGCGACGCCAGAAGCGATCCTGTCCGAAGCAGGCCGCTCGCAGCTGATTGGTGCTCTTCTCGAGCGCCTCCTTGCAGTTCAGCGAAGCGCGGACGATCTTGTCCAGCTTCTTTTGCAACTCATCGGCGCTCAGGCGATTGTCCTCGTCCTCCTCCACATTGGTGATCTCCGAATCGAGATCGGAGAGATCGTCATCAATGATGCTCACGTCGTGATGATGGTGATGATGATGATGATGCTCATCGTTGATGGAGTTGCGGGCTCCGCTCTTCTTGGCCTGAAGCAAGGCATCGGCAGCACCGCTGCTGGGCGTGGTGGAACCGTTGTGCTGATAGGTGGGCGTCGTGGTTATATCCTGTTTGCTGGGCGTCAGCTGGGCGTCCACTTGCGGGTTCAGGCTCTTGGCCGGACTCACCAGGGAGTCCTCATCCGCCACACTGTCTACTTCCATGGGTTGCTGCTGCTGCTGCTGCTCCTTGATGGGCGTTGCCTGCTGTTCATCCTGTTCCTGACCCTCCTCCTCCTGGGGCTTTTCTCCGTTGGGAGAGGATACAACCTTAGCTGCAGCTCCAGTTCCATCTCCATCTCCGACTCCCTCTGCTTCTGCCGCCACCTTGGCCGCCGCCGCCTCCTCCTCTTCCTGCTGCTTCTGTCGCTCGGCATCCAACTTCTGTTGCGCCACCAGTGCCTGCATGGCCGCCTCCCGTTCCGCCTGGGCCCGCTCATACGCCTCGATGCGTGCCTTGCGCATATGCAGGGCCTTGTACTTGCGCACCTTCATGTCCGTCATGTACTTCTCCTTGCGCATCTGGGCGCAGGTCTCCAGGCTGCCATCGATCTGCCGCAGCACGGCCTTGTTCATTAGCAGATCGTTGCACAGGTGGGCGAGCATCTGGGCCTTCCGCGTGGGATTCAAGGCGACAAAGGGACGATCCTTGAGCGACTGCGACAGTTTCCAGGTGTCGTTCTCGTGGAGAAGCTTGTAGTACTCCTGATTCTTCACCGAATGCGAATGTGTGGTCGAGTCGGCGTCCAACTGATGATGATCGGGCACTCGTCGCTCCCGCTCGCGATCCACAGTGATGCCGTGCATCTGGCGCACCTCACCCGTGGCCGTGGCATACAGATAGATCCTCAGGATCTCGGAAACATTCGAGTTTGTAATGTCAGCGTTGCGCAACGACTGACCCAGGAGGGTAGTGTGCCGGCCGGGATTCGGCACACCCGGATCCTCAATGGCACACACCAGGAGGTGCGTCATCACGGACAGCAGCTCCTCCTCGGCATCGGCACAACTGTCACTGATCAGAGCATCGTGCAGATTCTGCAGGGAGGGCAGTGACTCCATGTCAAAGCCCAGCGTCTCGCCAAAGTTGTGGAGGAACTCGAAGACCATCAGAAGATCGGCCATCGCCTGGCCGGGCAGTCGATTGCCTGCGATGCGGTCTAGCTCCGGTATGACCAGCTCTTGGGGCATCTCCGAGTCCTCATTGGGTCGCCGTATCAACTGCAGGATCTCGGCATCCCGCTTCCGCTCGGCCATGCGACGCTCGCGTAGCAGCAGACGGTCCAGCACCAGCTGATGCTTCTTCTTTTCGCGCTCCTCGAACTTGCGACGCAGCTCCAGCATACGGATGAGGTTCATGTGCTGGCGGCGACGCTCGCGTTCCTTTGTTAATGTGAAAAATATTTCAAATTTAATGTTTCGATTATTTTTGCAGATGCAAATCTTAAATTTCTTACCATCTCAGCAGCGAGTAGCATTTCCTTTTGTTTCTGCATTTCCTAAAGTAAAGTTTTTGTACAAGAAAAGGATTTATATATTTAATAAAATAAAGGAAATAATTAAGGAATGAGAGAGAGCAGGTAATGTTGCAGAGCTGGCAAATAAAGCTATAAAATCCCTAAAAAGGCGCATCAACTATTTTAAATAAAAGCCAAAATCATTTTTATAAATTGATTAAATTGATTGATTAAATTTAACATTTGTAAAACCCAAAATGCTATAAATTTAAACCTTAAAAAGCCTTAAACATTACCTGCCTTCTCTAGTATCAATACATAAGGTATAAAGATCATTAATCTCAACCAAATTAATTTAAATGAATAAAAACTATAATTTCTAAAGTCTCAATTTAAAAAGCATAAAACCAGAGCTCATAAATTTAAGTTTAAAGAACTGTTCCTTATCGGTTCAATATAATTTTAAAAGTAACGCAAATTTGGATATTTCGAAATTTTGAAATATTAAAACTCATCGCATTTTACGATAAAATATCGATATTATCGAATAATGCCCAATAACAGTGATTTATATTATCATTGTCTCCGTTTCCAAATTTATTCGTACCGATATACCAAACAGTAAATTGATTTATTGCACATATATCGCAAAATATCGATGTATATTTCTATTTTCGCATAAATTATCGATAGAGTATTTATATATCATTATTTGAATAATTGAGAATAATCGCATTTAACATTGAAATATCGATTAATAATAATAATAATATTCCGATAAGTCTCAATAAATTTATATTTTACTCTGTTTTCAGATTTATTGATGCCGATATACCGATTTATCGCATTTATATAGCAAATATCGATGTATATATCAACGTTAGCTTATAATATCGATGCTATTCCTAACACTAAGGCAAGTTTACAATTTCAAAAATGCTCAGCAAATATAAAAAAATAAAGGAAAATATGAAATGCTGTGAAACAAAACGGATAATCTTCGATTGTTCTCAAATCTTATTTATGAGCTCTGGCATTAGGCAATGATCCCCCGCCAAAACGGATAAAGAACGGATTACGGATTACGGATAACGGATTAGAGATCGGATTCACAACAGACGGAAAGGGGATTTTGTAAAAGGCTTGTGCTGTGTTCGTTTTGTACCTGTTCCTTAGCTAAAATGGCCTCCTGACGACGCTTCTCTTTCTCCTATATTTTGCAGCAAAATAAAATACAACAAATTATGCAGATTATGCAGAGATGCTGACACAATAAGCAGGTGAAGTGAGCCACTAACCTGTTGCTTCTTGAGCAATTCCTCCTGCTTAAGGCGATCCAGTTCCTCCTGCCGCTTCTTGCGTTCCTAAGAAATTTATACAATAAATTAATATGAAACTCTAATAATTTGTCTTTCCAGTTTTAATACCTCAACGGCCTGCTGATTCTTCAGCTCCTTCTCCTTGCGCTGCTGCTCCAACTTGGCATTCTTCTCCTGCCGCGCCTTCTCCTTATTCCTGGCCAGCTCCTCCTTTTGCAGCTTCTTGGCATCCCGCATCGCCTGCTGCTGCTTGGCTATCTCGATGCGCTGCTCCACATTGAGGGTTTGGCGGGTGAACACCTTTAGATCCTCCAGCCGCTTGGCCACATCCTCGTCCGTCATGCGTATGTATTCGCCATCATTGGCATATGGCGGTGGAGCGGGCTGCAGAAATGATCCAACGATGGCTCGCGCCGAGAAGCTAAAGTTCTCGCGACTTAGATTCGAGGGTTGTTGTTGCTCAAGGATCTGTGTGGGGGGAGTAGAGGGGAATAATTAAAAGGGATCTTAAAGCGAGAGAAGGGTTTGTATCTCTTTTTTCTATCTAATAACAAGTTTCGCCCTACAAACTCACAGCAAAAACCTGTCCAATGCTCTTCAAAGGCGCTGCACTGTTGCCCGGCGCATAGTAGGTGACTTCGCCACGGATTTGTCCCTGTTTGGTCAGTCCACGGATCACGGTCTCACGCTTCCAGCCCAGTTCCAGGGGCACCCTTAGCTCTGCCACATTCAGGATATTGGCATCCTCGGACTCGGACTCGGAGAGGCCACTTTCGGCAGCCACACTCTCCGAGTCGGTGGAGGTTTCCATGTGGGCATTTGCCTCGCTCAAAGCCAAACGGATTTTCTCCTAAAATAATGGAAAATGTAATTACTTTTCAACTTTCCAAGTTTCCAGTTTCCAATTTTCTTTTCAGGATTTCACTTACAATATCGGCTCCTTGTTGCAGAAGCTGCTGCGTGGCCAGCATGGGCTTGAGGCCCACGGCTCGGGATTGAGCTAAAAGCGAGGCCACAGTGTTCTTTTTGGGCTTGGAAACGCCACGTCCCAGATTCCTGGGGCGTCCCTCTTTGTAAGAGGATGAGCCGCCGCCTCCGCCGCCACCTGAACCTGATCCTGATCCTGTACCAGCGCCCGCAGGAGCTGGTGATGTGCCACCGCTGCCCGAGATGGAACCACCTGGCATGCCGCCAGCTGCGCCGCCCAAGGCCGCTGTTATGGAACTCAAACTTTGCAGGCTGTTACCGCCCTGACCGCCGCCACTGGCCACCGCCTGATAGTCACTGGCCAGGCTGGCCAGCGCTGCACTGGAAGAGGAGGACGCAGCTCCACCGCCACCGCCGGAAGAGGGATTGTTGGTACTCTTATCCGATGGCTTCATGGAGAGATTGAGCGGTGCATCAAAGTCATCGATGGTTATGGGATTCGTGGCAGAGCCCACAGCTCCCGCTGGGGGCCCAGCAGAGGCGGCATTGTTGGCCTTTAAGCTGAGATTCACGCCGCCGCCGCCGCCGGAAGTGGGAGCATGATCGGTGGTGGTCAGGTCATGGATCTCCTTGCCCTTGCTGGATAGATTGTACGCGCCATTGGAAGTGATGGTTGGTGGCAGTTTAATGACCTCCACGCGATCACTGGAGGAGCTCTGATTGAGCAGATTGCTTGCCGTTGCTGCCGCTGCCGCTGCTGCTGAGGAGGAACTGGAGCTGCTGGTGGTTGTCGAAGAGCTCGACTTGCTCACGCTCAACTGATCGAGGGGATTACCTTGCAATCCTTGCAATCCTGCAAGTCCAGCCATGCCAGAGATTCCAGCTGCCCCAAGCATTCCCTGGAGCTGGGCTGCCTGCTGCTGTGCCTGCTGCTGCTGCTGCTGGTGGTGGTGGTGATGCTGCTGCTGTGCTTGTTGCGCCTGCTGATGCTGTTGCTGTGCGGCCGCCGCCATTGCTGCATACTCCATTTCGAGTCTAGCCCGTTTGGCGGGACTGAGACCTGGAAATGCAAGCAAAGAGGAAATGGCATTTGTGGTGCTGTCGAGCTCTTTTTGTGCTTGTTGTTGTTGTTGTTGTTGTTGTTGGAGTAGGTGTTGTTCTGCTTGTTGTTGTGGGTGTTGATGATGTTTCTGTGTAGTTTCTGTTTCGGATATTGTCTTTTTGCGACCACGCGATGTAGTACCAGGTATCTTCGGTCCCACAATGGAGGACGTATACTTGATAATCTCCGTATCCGGCGGCAGGCGTACTCCAAGCAAAGAGGGATGATCACTGCCAGAGCTGTTAGATGGGAATTTCAGACATTAAAATAAAGCAACGTCTTTATTTTCCTCTAAACTCAACTCTTACCCCATCATATAATCCTTTCCTTTGCCTCCGGAACCCGAACCACTTCCTCCGCCCAATTGCTGCTGCTGTTGCGAGGCTGCTGCAGAGGACGAGGAATGCGGCGAGGAGGTGATCGTGGACGAGGGTGGCGCCACACCAGTACTGGCCGCAAACGCATTCATGGCCGCCTGCATGCTCTGCTGCGGCGTCATTCCCAGAGCTCCAAACTGTGACAACGAGTTGAGTGCGTTGAGCGATGGATTGTTCTTGTCCCGATCCTTGCCCGACGACGATGAGGAAGAGGCCGAGTGTGGTGACATCAGGGGATTGCTGCCGGACAAACTGGGATGCATGCCGCCCAGGGAGGCATTGCTGGCACTCACACTGGTGGAAGTCTTTCCCCCGCTGGACATAATGCCACCGCCCATGCCATGGCCATGCAGCGAGGAGGAAGATGACGAGCCTCCGCCGCCGCCACCACCGGATTTCTTGGAGGAAGACCCACCACCGCCCGAACCCGAGCCGGAGGAGGCAGCGGCTGCCACGGCCTGCATGGCCAGCAGTTCCTTGTGCAAAGTCACCGGATCGTAGGCAGAGCCGGGATTACTTCCCATGCTGCTGCTGCTCGTCATGGTCGAGGGTTTGCCATAGGCGCTAGCCGTGCTCTGGGAGGAAATGATGGAAGAGTAAGCTTTAAAGAAAAGGTAAAGTAAACCCAACCCAAAACTCACCTTGTAGTTGCCGTGTCCGCTGTTGGTGGATATTGAACCGCTGCTGCCCGTGCTCACCGACTGCGGCATGCTGGTGCCCGGCACCACGCCAAAGCCATGCATGCTGGCCAAGGCAGCCGCTGGATTATTGGCCGCAGCTGCTGCTGCCGCCGCTGCTGCTGCATTCAAGCTGTTGGCCAGACTCTGTTGCTGCTGCTGTTGCTGCTGGGCAGCTCGCTTCTCCTTGCGCGACTTGTTCGACTTGCTGCCGCCCGAGGAACCAGACGAGGAGCCGCCGCCATTGCCACTAGCACCGCCAGCACCACCGGCTCCTAGCACTCCCGATCCGCCGCCACCGCTGCCACTGGAACCCCCTCCTGCCCCAGCACCACCCATTCCCATGGCAGCTGGCCCAAAGGCGGCAGCCAGATCGGGATGGGGAAAGGGGGAGAGTCCAGAGGCCTGCAGGCGGCTGAAGTAATCCTGGGCAGCTAGTTGGGCCATTGACCACCAGCCTGCGAAGAGAGAGTTGAAATTATTATAAATAAATATTATTATAAAATATTTCCCATAAAAAAACTCTTTTTTAACAACAATTTAAATAGAAAAAAGTTTGTGCTTGACCATTTTTCACTGTCCCAGCTCAAGTGTTGCCTATTTTTGGCCAGTGTAAAGCTAATGGCAAGCCACTAAGAGCGCTTTTATAGGAGAATTTTCTTCAAATGCCCAGCATGGCAAGCCAGACACTTGCTGTTTAACTCCAAATAACACATAAATTACAGGCAATTACTTTTCAGATAACAAAAACTTATTTGGTGCGACTTGGGAATCGAACTCGCTTGCGCGATAAAATTAGCATTTAGCGACGACGACGACGCCTTAACACTCTGCGCTATAAGCATCCGCTAATTTGTTGCTACTAAAAACATACTCGGTGGTTTTTCGGTAGGTGGAATGTGCCGACATTTTACTCACTTGCTGGATGCAAACCGGCCAAACTGGCCGCCTGTGAAGCAGCCACCGCCATGGTGTTCTGATGATGATGTGCACCCGCTGCCGCCGCTGCTGCAGCGGCCATCGAGTACCGATCGTTGGCAGCAGCGCCTGCTGCATTTGGCAGCAAACCCAATCCTGCAGCGGCGGCGGCATTGAACTGTGAGTTAAACAGCGGATTGGAGGCCGCTGCAGCAGCTGCCGCTCCGGTGGGATCACGGCCCCAATAAGCTGTAATTTCACATGATTATATTAGAATATATTCTCGGGAATTATCGAAAGGTAAATAACTCACCAAAGAGAGAGGCTGCATCTAGGAGGCCAGTGGGATCGTGTGGCCCCCCGGCTCCAGCGCCACCGCCCGCATTCGAGTTTTTGTTGGAGTTTTTGCCATCGTTGCCGCTGCCATCGCCGGCATTTTTGTTCATGTTCAAAAGTACCCTTTAGTTTCTAACCCCAACTAATGTTGAGTGTGCGTTACATGCGTTGCGAGTCTGCAAGAAGAATTTCAGAAAAAAAAAAAAAAAAATGGTTAATTGGGAAAAACAAGGAACATATCAAAATAAATACGTTTTTATATTTATTAAATTAAAGTAATTTTAAGCTTTCTAATTTCATTTTTCCTTTTTTATATATTTAATTATTTTTATTTAACAGTATTTAACGAAACCCCACTGTAATTAATTAATGAATTCGTACAAAGCCAACAAACACAACACAAAAACAATTCATCAATTGGTTTTGATACTTCTTTTTCACTCCACTTTTTCGTTTTACTCCGCTCTCAGTGTTGGCAATGCCGCAACGCTAAGGCGAAACTCGAGCACAAAGCAGAAACGGCCGAAATATGAAAAGCAAAACAAAACTAAAAAAACTACACGCCACAAAACGGAAGAAGAGCTCTGCCGAGCTCTCCTGCTCTCTCTCTCTCTGCGTGAGAGCGGCAATGGCGGTGCCAGAGCGAAAAGAGAGAGCAGAGCTCACCACTACACCTGCATCTCGGCGGCAGAGCGGCGAATTTGACGCGCAGTTCAAACAAATTTTGCGGCGAATACAAATTTACGCACAATATTGCATTTTGTTAACAATAAAACAGGAAATACTGCATTTTGCAAGTCATGAACCGAAATATTTCTTTATCTTTGTATTTTTTTTATTAGTAAACCAACGAAAACAAAGAAAAGCCGACGATAAACCAAGTCACACATACGCACACACTCGTTAGCAGACTGCAGCTGCGACGGCGGCGACTGCGAAAAGCAATGCATACACAAGCGAAAAAAAAGAGAAAAATTCCGTTCACAGCATTTGCACTGCATCTTTTTTTTTCTCCCCAAACGAGCGTTTTTAGCACTTTTACAAATTCATTCATGAAATTTGTGCACAACTTTATGGCGTTTAAAGCGACACACAGTCTGCCGATTACAAACTGCTTGCTAAATGGCTTTGTTTTTTGTTATTACTTTCGCTGAGGACAGCATCTGACAGCGCTTTTTGTTTACACACGGCTAATGCATTTTTTCCGATTTAAAATGTACAATTAACAAAAATATTTACAAGCGCCCGACTTAAGCGTCCGTCTGTGTTTGTGATTTCGGCGAATGAGCGGGAAGAGCTAAGAGCGCGAGAACCGCAAGCGACGGACCGTGTTACAAGTGGAAATGAAACAGCGAGAGCGAATGAGTGCGAAAGGATGGGAGTGGGAGAGCGCGAGAGAGGCGCGTTTGACAAGCAGACAGATGAATGGTCGCCGCTCTGGCTATTGCTTTTGTTGTTTTTGTTGTTGCCACGCACCGTGGTTTGATAATTGTCCAGTTTTTGCATTGCACTCCTTTTCTTAGTTGCTGGTTTTTCTTTTTGTTGTATTATTATTATTTTAGCGGTATTAATCACTTTAATGAGGCAACGTTTAGCCCGCTAAGGTGGAGCCCACTCTCTGTTCGCTAATAACTGTAATTGCGCACTCTTCATTCCGCTTTCAGCTGCCTGCCTGCCTTTCTTTCTGTCTTTTCGTCGTCTCTCTGTGCTTTTTTTTTCTGTTGTCACGCATCGGCAGGCGACAGATGTGCGCTCTTATCAGGAGAGGGGGAGAAAGGAGGTGGGGTGTTGGCAAAAGGGGTGGGGGGAGTCTGCGAATGAGCGTTCGCAATTTATAACAAGCAAGAAATAAAACAAATAGCCACAGCGCCTTAACGATACAGTGGAGTTTGGCTGAAAGAAACTAAATAAAATCTTAAGAATTGAAGAAGTACTTTTGCTCTACCATTAGTTTATGCATCGGTTAGTAAAACTTTTTTACAATTTAAAGTTACATATGTTGACCTATTAAGATAATAGATACACAATCTTTTCAAAACAGGCGTTGCACTGTAAAACTGTGTGCCTTTGTCTTGTTCTTCTTTAACTTGGGCTTTTCTGTTGTTGGCTTCGGACCAGACCGCACAAGTGGAAGGGAAAGGTCCTAGCGGGGGTGGGAGCGAGCGAGCAATATGATTCGGGCATTTGTCTTTGACACTGCCACTGCCGCTACCGCTGCCTCTGCCACTGCCAACGTCGCGGGGGCGGCAGCGCTGCCAGCTTTGACGCTGGCGATTGAGAAGGTGTGTGCGTTTGTTGCTGTTCTTGTTGTTTTCTTTCTTTGGTTTCTTTTTTTTTTGTGTTTTGCTTTTTTTTTCGCTGTGTGTATGTTTGTGTTTGTGTGATTCGCCTCGCTCGGTCTCGCTTCCTCCTCCTCGCTCTGTCGGCCATCAATATTTTGTGAGTGACAGCGGCGAACAAATGTGAAATTCTTCTCATATTGTGCTGGCGTCACTCCACCGGTGACGGCCGCCCCACCCCCTTCCCCACTATGGCTCTCCACCTCCTTTCCTGCCCCCACCCTTTCGCTGTTTGCTCTTGATTATCTTCTCTTTCTAGCTCAATTGGCCGACTGTCTGTCCATCGCTCATGAGTTTGCTTTTTGTATTTTTTTTTTCTGTGTGCTTGGATTCGTGTTATATCTTACACACACACACAGATAGCGCCGCCGTTTCGTTTGATTGTCATTAAAAAAAGTTTATGTTTTTGCTGTGCTTTTTATTTTGCCTTTGCCCGGGTCAATAAGTTCGAAAAGCTAATCAATTGTTCAACAAAGAACAAATACAATTGAACTTTTGTAAGACAAAGTTGTTCAATTGTTTAAGTGTTTAAATATGCTATGCTATTAGGGTAACAAATAAACTAAAGTAGTTTTTCTTTTAAATAAATAATATAATTGATGAGTATTTAATTTAAACTTTTTAAAATGCTGAACTACTCATTTTGTACAATAAAAATGTAATAGATTTAGCATAAAATATACGGGTTCATATCATTAAGATTTATTTAGCTAAGTATACAATTTCTAACGAGATACTCCCATAAACATATACATAATAACTTAATAAATATGAAGCTTTTATCCCCACTTGTCTGGTTTACTTTCCCTGGCTTCCATTCAGCCAGGTTAGCAATTGTGGTTTATTTGCCATTTTAAAGCCAAGGAAATGCCTCCATTTAATTCTTTGGTAAATCGTTTTATTGGTCAATTTGATTAAATTAAACGATTATGAATATTTCATGGCTTGTCCTTGGTGTTTTGCATAAATAAAATTCACAAATTCAGGCCGGAAAATGCACGAAAAGCATTAAAGGAGAGCAAAGCTTTAAAGGCAGAGTGAAAATGCCGGCGGAAATAAAAGGAGCACAGGGATGAATTTAAAGGATATGTTTGTGTACAAGGTAAAGGGAATTTAAATGTACATTTCAATTCTTAAGGAAAAAAAGAGCTACTTAAAGACTCCTTAAAATTATTTACCACATTTAATTTTAAAGATCTTATCAAAGTCTAGGGGAAGGCTACTTTCCTTACCTTTTTTAACATTTATTCAAGTCTATAATAAATAAAGAATTCTAGTTAAAAGCCTGCAGTATTATTAAATCGATTTTATACAGCATCGTTACGAGCTTTAAAATCCGGAATCATCGATGGTAGCTCGGACCCAGGCGCAGTAATTGATTAATAAAAAAAACATGGAGAGATGAAAAAGCAAGGGGTAGGAGCTGGGAACTTGTTGCACTCGATCTGAGGGAGTTGCAGAAGTGCTCAGTGGAAACAGGGAATGATCAAGTAGAGGGGGCAAGGCAGAAGAAACGAGACTAAAGATCGCGCCAGACGATGACGCAGACTGTGCAGGCTGTAATTGCTGCTGGCCGTTGATGGCAGGGGCAGGGAAATAATGTCTGCAGTTGTTGCTTTTCGAGTCCAATAACCTCTCACTCTTCTGCTCACTCACTCACCGAAGACACACAATCTGTACTTCTCCCCCTCTTCCACAGAGCAAACAAGAAGTCAAACGTGAATATGGAAAAAACGAGGCAAAAAAAGTGAACTGAAAACGAGAAAAAAAAACATTGCTAGCGACGCCAACATAAAAAAAGGGGATTCTAAAGTAAAAAAAAAATGAGTAGTCCCAAAGCAGAAGACTCTGAAGAAATGTACGCAGAAAGCCAGAAGAATTGAGCCCTAAGAATCACACATCATAAAAAAAGAACAAAAAAATGAAAAGAAATGTAAGCTTGCATTTAAAACGCTATGTTCAATTTGTGAGGTAAGAGCCCAAATTATTGGTAGAAGAACCACCTTAGATAATATCTGGGTAATTCTGGGTTAATATCTGGGTAAGAAAATCCTAACTCAACTTCTCTAATTACATGCTGAGCTGCCATTACATTTGTAAGCTCATTCTGTTTAAATTAAATTTTTTAGACTAAGAGCTTGTAAAGTAATTAAAATAGGACTATTATATTAGCTTGAGAGATCTATCATAATTTATTTTGACTTAATTTCGCAAGAAACACTTGATTACATGGGGTGGGAATGTGGGAAAGGAAAAATATAGAGCATAATACCCAATAAAAACTCTATGTTAATTTAGAATAAATTAATAAATTTATGAAAGTGCTTTGATTTAAAAATAGTTTCTTATGAAGAAAAAAAGAAAGAAGTTAATTTTTAATTAAAACCTACATATTAGACTTCTAGTAGGGAGGAACTTCCTAGATGTAATAGATTTTCCTCAATAAACTCTTATAACTTGTACCAATAGCACCCCCGTGATTGCTATTGGCAAAATAAGCCTTCGTTTTGCCAAAAAACTTTCCAGAATTTTCTCTTGCTGTTTTCTCTCCCTCTCTCGAGTGTGTAAAAGTTGTAAATAATATTTGAAATACAAAGGAAAACCAACTCGAAATGAAACGAACACGCTTCTGCTGCTGTTGTTGTTCTTGTTGTTGCTCCTCTCTAGATGGAATATATTATCGTGAAGGATATATAGCCGCCGCCGACCAACAGCCCGTTTTTGGGTAGAAAATTTTCCAAGGGGGGGTGTATTTTCGGTGTATGCGTGATTTTTGGTAGGTGGGGGAAAGATGGAAAGTGTTGTTGGGCGAGAAAATTGTGCACAAAAAAAAAGGACACACATAAAATGTAAACTCTGAACCGAAACGGGGCGTTGTAACGAACGAGGGGATGGGGTTATGGGGGAGGGCAAAGGACGAGGAGAGCAAAGAGAAATCGTGGCTTGTCGCACAAAACGAACAGGAAACGAGCGTGCAAGGACACACAACTTGGCGTGGGTGGCAATGGGCGATGGGCAGTGGGCGGGCCGAAGTGAAGTGGCAGCCGTAAAACGAACCGAATGAGAATTGCAAAAAGCGGGGAGAGAGAGAGCCAGCGAGACTGGGAATGGGTAAAAAAGAAGGTAAAGGCAGAAGGCGGAATCAGCAGAACAGCAAAACTAAAATTGAAAATGGCAACGCAAGGGGGAGAGACCCAGCAGGAGCAACTACAACGATGCTGAAGTCGCACCCGCAGTCGCAACCTCTGCCGGCGCAGACGTCGAACCCCGAACGCAGTGACAGCGACAGAAGCAGCGACCAGATCTAGTAATGACAACAACAGCAACAACAAGAACAACAAAAGCAGAAGCGGCAATGGGTGCAAACAAATGAATTTTATGCAGCGAGTCTAGAAATACCAACAACAGCAATGGGAAGAACCAAAGAACCACCGCAGTTCCAGTTAGTTCCTTACAGTGGGGACTTGCCTTGAGGAACAATAATAGAAAGTGCTAAATTATAATGGGATCGACGGATAAATTTGTTTTTTGCTATTTTAATATCAATTATTTAAGGAACTTTATCTACAAAGCTAGTATTATTATTTTTTTACATTTAATTTAAGGGGAAAACTAAGGTTTTTCTATTTATTAAAATTAAACACATTTATATGTAAATATTTAATCCCAGTAAATAATTATATATGCCTCCCCCCCTGCTTCTCTTATAGCCCAGTCTCACTGTAGTTGGTATATTTATGTAACGGTGTATCCTCTTCTGTTGTTTTTGTTATTGTAAACTGCAGGATTGCAGGCGTGTGTGCGAGGAATGCATGGGACATGGGACACGGGAAACGGGATATGGGATGTGGGATGCGGTTGGAACAGAGGAAGAGATGGAGAGTTGGATGGAGCGGTTGAGCTAGAGAGGTGGCACATTGGACAAGGGACAAGGGCTCCAAGTGCTCCAGAGAGAGAGCGCGCACGACCCATAAATTAGAGTGAGTACGCGAGCTATATGGAGCTGAACGTGCGAGTGAGTGAGAGGTGCAGGCAGGCAGCAAATGCAGCAAAGGAGGATTGGAGAACGCAAGGGAACCGCCAACAACATTGATGTATTTGCAACAATAACAATAATTTCAAGGAGGCGACGCAGGAGCAAGGCGAAAGAGCAGAACAGAACAGAACGGAACAGGAGCAGAGCAAAAGTAGACAAACCCAGTGAACTCTCTCTCTCTTTCTCTCTGTGGGCGCATTCTGCGGCTGCAATCCTTTTCCACCTCCCTTTTGGCCCACACTCCTCTTTGATTCCTCTTCCCTCTCATACATCTGCCATTGCTTCGCCCTCCCTTTCCCGCTTGGCATTCGCAAAATGATGATAACGTGATGCAATTTCCAGTCATGTGCAGTTGACCATGTGCAGTTGCCAATTTATCCCAGCCACCTTGCTGCTTCCACCTTTCCCTACCTGGCCTTGCCTCTTTCCTCTTCCTCTTCCTCATTCTCTTCTTTTCCTCCATGCTCTTCCTCCTCCTCTTAATCAAGACAAACAATAGCCATCTGACATCCCGCAGTGACATGCTCACTCCTGCAAGGACTTGTCTTAAAACTTAACCCTGTGACATTACTGTTACACCTCTGGTAACCAGTTAGTGATAGCTTCTAACTGTAAAGCCACAAAATGGGGTCATAAATCAACATTAAGTTACTCATTTTGATCTGTGAAGTTAGGGCCTAAGATTTACCATCCTTAGAATGATAAAAAAAAGGCTTAACGCTAAATCCATAAGGCTAAAAATACATTTCCTGCTGAATCAAACCATAATCGGAAATAATATACTGTTTTCTGATTTCCCGTATATAAACGGAAGGCCCAGAGATAAAAGCCACTATAAGTGACAAAAAAGTGTTGCAAAGAAATACAATGAGGGTTCCTTTATTAACAACATTGTAATATACGGCACGAAAACTGATAACCTAATGGATTCACTTTTGTATTATTTATTTGATGTTAATTATTTCAAAAAGTCAGTTAGTTTTACGAATTAAATCCCTCTAAACCCGATATGTTTGAAATAGAAAACCCCCAGACACAATAACTGCTGTATTTTCAGTTGTAATTAAATGATGTTAGACGTCACATAGGGAATTAAATAGCCTGAAGGCTTAACCCCCGATATGTATGTAATTTCCCAGTGAATAACATATGTAAAACCACCCCAAACAAACGTTGACTCGAAAAATACCCACAAATATTTCCGATGAATTTCGTCAAACGTTATTTCCCACAGACACTTGGCACCGTCGGCGAGCGTGGCTGCGTTTACCGAAATATCTGGATAACTACCATGTGGTTTTTGCTATTTTCCCCTTCCATTCTCTGAAAAACTCCTGCGATTACATATCCATGAAATCGCCAATCGCCGGGCGTTGCACAACTGTACGCAACAGCAGCAGCAGCAGCAGAGGCAAAGCTTTTAAATGTTGCTCGGCGCGGCTTTGCGGTGATTTCATTAGACGGCAAATACAATTAAAGAGCTTGTTGCACGTAATCTAATATGGACAGCGCACAGTCGCATTTCTATTTGTATTTATGTTGGTATTAGTACTTGTATCTGTATTCGTGCACTTCATTTCGCACAAAGATACGCACACAGCACAGCCACACACACGCGTTCGTCCACATACAGCAATTTAATTAATGCTTAAATCAGATTATCCCAACAAAAGGCAAAACGCCGGCGAAAAACAGGAGGGGGTGGAGGAAGTGGTAAAGGATAGAGAGTGGGTGAGTGAGAAAGAGAGAGAAAGCAGCAACTCTAGATACTTTGTTAAATTAACAGATGGACATTTTGTAAATACATTTGATGAGTGCAAATATGGCAGAACTTTAAATGAAGTAACTGGAAATTTAGTTATGGCAATTTAATTTAAGAGTTAAGTGTGTCTTAAAGCATTTGTAGTTTGAAATTGATGGTTGAGGTGACAAAATGCTTCAACGCACTGATTTTTGCACTGAGCTTGCAACAACAAATCACTTGCGTTTTGCGACGCACATAGTAAATTCATTCTTATTCCCAGTTAAATATTTGCTATAGTTTCTCCCTCTCGTTATTCTAGCTGATTTTGATTTCTGGTTCAGATTCATTATTATTCAAATATTCAACTTTGTCGCCTTTTGCTTTTGCTTTCATTTCTGTTTGCCTTTAATCTTTTTTTCTCACACACTTTATCGAGGAAATAAATTAATGATTTTTCTGTGTATTTCTTTTGTGATTTTAATGATTTCATCTCTCTCGTTTTCGATTTGCCTCTTTTTGGCCTGGTTAACGCACACAGAAATGAACGCGTTTCTGTTTGTTGACCGCAAGGAAATGAATTTGAAATGATTATTGCAATTTATGGGTCGGTTGTCTCTCTTTCCCAAAAGAAAAACTAAAATGAAAAAGGTGCACAATTATAATTTCAGTATTTTCCTACAATTTCTGTCTCAACTTTTCTCACTTTTTCGCCTGAAATTAAACAGAGAAGAGGTGGCGGCAACAATAACAACAATTATGTATTTTCTATGAGTTTTCTATTTTTTCTGTTTTCATTGGATGGATATGGATAAATGGATAGGTGGATGGATGGGCGGATAGAGAGCGACACGATGTATGAGTCACTCTTTATATAAACAATGGCGTTGGCATTTTTGGTCAACTTCTCGCCGCGCAGCTGCTCTGACTGAAAGTCACTTAGCACTTTTCAAAAAATAAAAAAAAAACCAAGAGGGGTTGGGGCCTAGAAGGGGGTTTTTCAAATTCTTTAGCAAGAAAGCTAATGAACGAACCAAGACTGAGCAAAAATAACAGAATGAAATAAAGAAGAAAGAGTCAACATTTTTCAATTGAATCCGCTGGCCGAGCGAGACAGGGGGGCAGTGCAGGCCAAAGAGGCCAAGAAAACAATTGACAGTCAGTCAGTCGGTGCGTTGGAGGAGTAGGAGGAGTGTGCAAGCGAGAGAGAGATTGGATACCGAATGAAAGAGAGGTGCATAGTCTGGGGCGCTGCTGCGCTTCAACAAATCCGGGCTACAAAAACAAACGAAACTCGCCTTAAATCGAAAAGAACTCGTCGGCGTCTGCCGTCGTCTATGTACTTAGCGACAGTGGAGCTTCAAGAAAATGCTCCCTTAATTTTTGTAATTAAATTTATTTTTATACAAATAATAAGAGCAGTTTTGCTCATTTCCAGACTTTGTTGAGATTATTACCATAAGCCTCTTCTGTACTATTTACTTATGACATATTGTCATTTCTCTGAATTCGTATTTGGGATTTTTAGTGCATATTTAAAGGACATTCCTCAGTCATCGTTCTTCTAATAATATCTTAACAAATTTCAAGGAATCTCATCAATAAATCCCCTAAAAGTCCTAAACCAATATAAATCATTCTGAAACCCCATCTAGATATTCACGCTTCACAGGTTCCACTGTACTTTGAGTGTAGCGATGCAATTAATCAGATAGCAAAGCAACAGCAACAACAAAAAACCATCAGCATGAACCTAACCTAACCGTAAATTATCGTTCACTGGCCAGGCCAAGTGCTGCTGTCGTTGTTATCGCCGCTTTGCTTTTGCCTCTTTTTTTCCAGGGCTCACTACCTCTCTCTTGGGAAAAATGTAGAAAACATTTGTAATTTAATTACTCGATTTCCATGCGATTTTGCCTGGGATTTTTATCGCGCTCGCGTTCTAATAGCGCCAGAGTAAGTGCTTTGAGCAAATGATAGCACAGTTTTTTCCTCGTTAACAAAATATAAACCCTTTGCTGGCTGGAAATCTGCTTTGCAAATCCATTAATTGCTTTATATGTACGTAGGTTTATGGATATATATTTAGTGTTTGTGTGTGTGCACTCACAACCCTCTCGCTATTCAAGTGATTAAATAGCAAAGCATTTGCTGACCATTTTGACATAAGCGACACACAGATACAGGGTGAGAAATGGGACTTTAATGGGGCATATTTCAGTTTAATTTGAATCTCATAAACAGGCATCATATTTTTACACTTTAATTTGCTTCTAATATCTCTTAAAATACTAGTTTTGGGAATATTTTTATTTAACGTTTGAGAATGAAAGAACTACTTAAAATATTATAACGATAGAAATGCGGATGCATATACACTGCTGGCCAAAATAATAAGTACATGCGTATGAGGTTTGTTTCAAGTCTCATAAAACTTTTTTAATAAGCCTTAGGAAAAAATCGCTTTTATTTTTAGTTTTCGACAATACCCTAGATAATAAAAATAACTAACAGGAGAGTTTTTCATTTCAAACTTAAAGACTGCGATCGATTTTATCCAAAAAGCATGAAAACGGGTTGGTCAAAATAATAAGTACACCCATTCTTCTAAGCCTAGAACACGAAACGTATCAAATATTTTTCACTTTTTTCTTCTTATTCGTAAACTTAAACTAGTATCCGGTATAACCACCCTTATTTTGGTCAACTTTCGCCATTCGTTTTGACGTACAAGCCATAAATTTGTGGCAAGTCCCTACTAGAATCTCATTCCCGATTTCTGCAAGAAATCTTCACAAACCTTCCGGATTTAAAATTTTTCTGATTTCTATTCGACGTTTCAAGTCTCCCCACAAATTTTTGATTGGGTTTAGGTCCGGAGACTAATTTGGCTATCTTCTAACATTTACTTTGTTGTCCTTAAATCAGACCTTGAGGACGTTTAAGGTATGGTTTAGATCGTTATCCTGTTGAAAACCCCACAGCAAGGGCATGTTTCCCATAGCATATCGTTGGAAGATTACCGTTAAAATAGTTGCATATTCAAATTGGTTCATAATACCAATTTTTGAATGTATCTCCACAACGCAATGAGAAGAAAAACTGCCCCTAATTATTATACACCCGTCCTCGGGCTTGACTATTTTTTTCGTGTCACCGAGTCGAATTATTTGCTCATGGGTAGTTGTTCAAAATGTCTTGTATCGTTTTCAAAAAGATTTATTTTTGTTTCATAGCTCCAAAGTAATTTGTTCCATTTTTTTGACCCAGCTGCTCCCGACCATCCGAATTTATTTTCGCCAAACTTTTGTCCTTATACGAAAATTTTTTTCTCGGAATAATGGAACCTTTCGGGATGCACATCCTGGTAGTCCTGGCTCTTGCACACTACGCCATACTTTTTTGGAAGAAATTTCAGTGTTAATTTGGTCGGAAATGGCCCTTGAATGACCCAACAGGTCCCTTTTGGCAAGAATGAGGTAAACGTTATAAGTTAGCCAAATCAGTCTCCGGGCTTAAACCCAATCGAACATTTGTGAGAAGGCTTGAAACGTCGAATAGGAATCAGAAAAATTCAAAATGCGGAAGATTTGTGAAGATTTCTTGAAGAAACCGGGTGTGAGATTCTAGTAGGGACTTGCCACAAACTTATGGCTAGTATGCCGAAACGAATGGCGAAAGTTGTCCAAAATAAGGGTGTTTATATTGGAAACTATAATAAGTTTACTAATAAGAACAAAAAAGTGCAAAATATTCAATATTTTTAAAGTTCTAGGCTTAGAAGAATGGGTGTACTTATTATTTTGACCAACCCGTTTTCATGATTTTTGCATAAAATCGATCGCAGTCTTTAAGTTTGAAATGAAAAACTCTCCTGTTAGTTATTTTTATTATCTAGGGTATTGTCGAAAACTAAAAATAAAAGCGATTTTTTCCTAAGGCTTATTAAAAAAGTTTTATGAGACTTTAAACAAACCAAGTACTCGTGTACTTATTATTTTGGCCAGCAGTGTATATAATTAATAATGACAAGAATGAAATATTTAAACATAAATTAAATATTTAAGGTTTTTTTTTTTAGGTTAATAGCTTTATTACACCAAAACTATATCTTCAACATAAAAAACTATATTTTCAACAACAAATTATTTCAAATTTTCCTACAATTGCTCTGTTTTTTGTCCCACTGTATAGCCAAATGGGGAAACAACAAAATAAAAGTGCATCCAAGAAAACTGTAAATTCAAAGCGATCAAAGAGCAGATGCATTTCTCAAAGGGCACTTATTGCCACATGTGTGTTTGTGTTTCCTGTATCTGTGTGTCCGAGTGCCATTGTGGTGATGGTGGTGGTGGTGAGGGGAGGGTGCCGTGCCGCCGCTTGGCAAATGACTAAAATTAAACAAGAAAACGAATTCATCACCCAAATGAAATGCCTCAGAAATTCGTTGAAGGGATGATGACCGCCGTTGATGATGAGAACAGAGAGAGAAAAAAAAGGTACAAGCCGAGCGACCGACATGACGAATAGTAGATACAGATACTCAGATGAACCCGCAAAGGCAGGGACCAGGAAAGGGGAGGGGGAAGCAAAAACAACAACCATGGCCACAATAAAAACCAACGAAATAAATTAAATAATATGAAAAGAAACACGCTGCAGAAGAGACGAGATGTAGCGGCGGCGTCGGCGGCGGCGTACACCCAACAAACAAATGAAAACGAGCCAGCGAACGAACGAGAGCGGCCAAAAAAGGGGGAGTGTGCCAAAGCGGGGGAGGGGCGGGAACCACAGAGGATGGAGGAGGATGAGGTGGCGTTGGCTGGGGGAACTGAGCAATCAGCGAGGAGCGAAGAGCGAACAGCGAAGCGAAAACAACAGACGAAACAAAACTTGACAGATGGACAAGCGGGTCCGAAAGCGGGGTGAAACGGGGGCAGGCAAGCCGGCGAACGAATGAGGATGAGGAGCAGGCGAAGGAGGAAGGGGCGACACACAGAAATCCAACTAAATATCGAAATCACAAATCCGCAAACAGCAAAAAAAAATAGCTATAAAGGTCATAGCCACTGTGCAGATACTCTTCAGAAATCGTTTATAAAAATGTTTAAACCAACAATATCTTGTTGGAAGCGTAATAAAACTAAACAACTAAAGTTAATCATTTAAAAAACATCGACCAATTTTCTTAAAACTCACAAGAAATTTTTAAAATCTTAATAAAAGACCACATACCAAGTTTCATTATGATATTTTTAGGTAAGCATTTAATCTTTAAACCTTAACCTTTAGAATAAATCACATCTTTTAGAAGCTAAGGGAATTAATAAAAAGGTGTTTTATCCATATGGTCGCAATATTATTAATTTATGACTATAAACTGCAACACCTTCAATTAAGAAAGGGTATTCCCCCAAAAACTAAAATAAAAACACCTCCAAAAACAGCACAAAATTGTATTTTAGAAGCGAATGGGAATTGGACGGACAGATAGCGGACAGACGGATGGACAGTGGAGAGGAATGGCCGCGAGCTAAAACAACAAGATATAATAACAGCAACAACTACAACAATAACTGGAGGCCTGAACCAGCCAGCGACGTCGACAGAGCCCAGGAGTGGCAGAAGCAGGCCTCGATTTAACTTGGCCAAAAGCAACAACAACTGCGCCGCAGGAAATATGTACATACAAATTCCATTCGAACAATTGCCAAGTGAGAGCGAAAGAGAGGCCGAGACGACGGCTTTGGCTCAAATGCGCGGTCAAGCCGCAAAGACCTGAAGCTTAATTGGTTTCGCCACCAAAGGGTTAAGCATTAATATGACGCGATGATCTGAAAGATATTTCCCCAGCTTACTCTTCCTTCCACTTTC
Source organism: Drosophila burlai (assembly GCA_008042655.1). Lineage (NCBI taxonomy): Eukaryota > Metazoa > Arthropoda > Insecta > Diptera > Drosophilidae > Drosophila > Drosophila burlai. The sequence continues at coordinate 109,307 of VNJT01002123.1, forward strand.
ATTTCCATTTCACATAAACGGATTTCACAGACATATCAGAAATGTACTCATCCAATCATTTAATCATTAACTCGTGATGTCGGGGCCCACGCAATGTAAAATTTATTGTATTATTATTTTTTTTTTGTGTTGGTATGACAGTGAAGCTTTAGATGGAATGATCTGAGTAATTTCAATAACATTTGAACATTTGAATTATTACTTAACTTTGTCTAAGCAATCTAAACACATTTGAACTTTTTTTCAGGTAAATCATATCTTAATCATCATAAATTACCTCTTTAAATTATAAATCATATTGAAATATGTCTTTTTAATTATCAATTCGGAATTGATCTAATCATTAAATTTTAAAGTCATTCTCTAAAAATTTAAGTTAGAATATTGAAATATTGTAGGAGTTTCTCATTAAAAAAAACTCTCCTACAGCTCTTGAAGCTTCTCAAGTTAATACAAGTACTTTTCCGCTTTGGTTTATTATGAAATTATTCTTATTTTTAGTGTGCGTAATAAGAGAACATTTTTCATTTGTTTATTGCTTGTGAAATAAGAGAACGTTTATGTTTTTGGCTTGTTTTTTAATCCGTTAAGTTCTCAATTTCACGCGGTTCAAGTCGGTCGTCAACTCGAGTTTAGTTTAGTTTTTGTTTCTTTTCTGATTTCGATTCCAATTCCGAGTTAAGTTGAGTCGGCAGAAAATGAAACAGAAACAGAGGGAGAAAAAAAAAAAAAAAAAAAAAANAACAAGAACAAAGTAACGCGGCGAGTCATGCACACACACACACGTACAACCGTATGTGGTCGGAGGGGGCGCGAAGCCAAGGGGCAGCTGGATAGGCAGCGCCAAAGTAGCGCAAAAACAAGAACAACAAAGGCCCAAAAGCCGAGACATAAAATAAATGAGCGCCGCCGCACAAAACATGTCTCCAATGTTTCGCCGTGCGTTGTTGTTGCTGTTATTGCTTTTTGCTGTGACTGGCCGTTACGTTACGGCCCCCATCTCTCCCCAGTCTCCATCTCTCCACCTCCATCTCCCTCCTCCTCATTCCACCATCATTTCGTTTCCCAAGCGTCGCGTCGCCTCGTACCCTCGCTCTCCTTCTCACTCTCTTCTGTCGCTGCACTGCTCGCTCTTTGTAATTATTGATACATAAAAATCCAACAACAAAAGCTAAGCTGAAAAGCCGGACTGCACAATTGTGGCAATAATAAATCTTATTTATAACGTGAGAAATCTTCAAATGAGGGGCTACACAAAAAACAGCCTTTAACTTATCGTATTTTTTGTTCTTATCGTTTATTGTCAGTATTGGCTAGTGTTTATCGACGAATTAAAGGTTTATTAGTAAGCGTATGCATTATATTGGCCATATAACAAGTATGGACAAATTCAGCCTTATTTTATATATTTTGCTACATAAAAAGCTTATACATTTAAAAATACAATCGAAAAAAAAAGTGTTCTTCGAAATACTAGGTAAGAGTAAAGGAAAAAAAGAAATCCGACAAAGAATTAAGAGTTTTTAATATAAACATTTGAATTTAATGGCTGGCTAAATCCTGAGTCCTGGTTAAGGGAGCCCGTTATAGCTTGACTTAATCCTAAAGATACTTGCTTTGATTTGATTTCAGGCTTCTTAAAACGTATTTATCCAAGTTTAGTACACACTCAGGAGCTTATAAACTGATTTCACACAGTAACAACTTCCATTTATACACTGTTTTTGTTACCACGTCTTATTTATTGATTTGACTGTGATTTTTGTTTAGCTTTAGTAACAAAATAAACTTAACATTCAACACAAACACAGTGACATTTTTTTCTCTTCTCTCCTTTGATAAATTGATGAACGAAATAAATAAATAATCCAACAAGCTGCTGCCCTTTTTTCTTCTCGTAATCCTTTTTAGTCTCTCCTTTTTTTTTCTGGAAGGAAGGAAGGAAGCAAGACGAAGGAGAAGAAGAACAGCAGCAGCGTGGAGAATAAGGTGGCAAGAATGGACAAAAGAAAATGCGCGCTCACACACACACACACTGCTTCGCTTGGCTGCGTTTATAGAAGAAGAAGAAACAGAAGCAGAACTTGGCCCAAACGAATTCCGTTTTTGGCCTTTGTATCTGACTATCTGTATCTGTCGCACTTCCTTTTAACTTTACTTTTTGCTGATTTTCTTTTTGCTCTTACTTTATTATTTACATTCTTTGCATCCGCAAATATTGATACATCAATTTTGGCTATGTTTCACACACCCGACACTCGCAATTTTCTAATTATCTTGCTGGCACTGTATTTCACGCAATTATTGCTTTTGCCTCAGCTTCTTTCGGTTTTCTTTAGGATTTTTGTTTTAAACGCGACGAGTTTCCGAACCAAACTAACGACACCGTCAACATTCAACATCAACATTCAACGGCGCTGGCAGCGCGCTGCGACTGCGGCGTAAGCAGTGACTGAGCGACGCAGGCAGCGCGGCCTGTGTGGAGACAACTGTGTGCGACTGCGGCTGTAGTTGTTCTTGTTGTTGTTGCTGCTGATTGGGAGAGGCAGTGGGAGAAAAAAGGAGAGTGAGTTGAGCGAACCCAGAGAGAGAGCGGAAAGAGGCAAAAGGGGGCGACGACTGCCGATTACAGTAAGGCCTCAGGTAGAATAAACCACATAAGTTTAGTAACTGAGGAAGTATTACAAAATAATACGACTTTTGGGATAAATAATAAATAATTATTATTACTATAAAGAATATTTAAGAATATTTATTTATATATCCTCTAACACAACTGTCTTTACCGATGAGCGCCCACTGTATTTGAGAAAATTTATTCAACATTTAACGAACGTGCCCACAGAAAAGGAGCGGGCGGGGGCATAGGCGATGGGTTTGATAACGAGGGATAGGGATGCAAGAGGTGCAGGATAATGTGGGGGCCGGGTGTGGTAGGGCCACAGTTCTGCCAGCAGAGGGTGGCAGTCAGGTGAAGGTGTCGTTGTTAGGGGCCAAAGTGGAAAGTAAGCAGTGCCAAAGCAAACGGCAAGGGGGGAATCGGCATGGGATTCACCCACCAGAAGAGTATTTATATTGTTTTATTTTCTTCTTTATTTTCTCTTGCGTTTAATTTTTTGCTTTTAATGTGCGCTGGTGGTGTCAGTTTTTGTTGTTTTATTTTTTTTAGAAGGTTTTCGTCCATTCAAGTGCTGGTAATTAAAATTGCTACAATAACTAAATCAGATGAACGGCGTCCTCGGCCGGAAACGGCTTTCCTCACTTTCTTCTCTTACGTCTTGTTACTATTTGCAAGTGGGGTGGGTCAAAAAATAAATAATAATACATAAAAAATGGTACAAAAATAAATTTAACTTTCATTTTACAAAAATTTCATTAAATGAAAATTGACTTTTATTATGTATGTTTAGAGGCTGTAATTTTTAATTTTTTTTAAATTTTCTCTAACTTTTTGCTTAATTTAAAAGCTTTCTAGAATCATTTCAAATTAAACATTTACTCCTTTACCATAGGGTGAGCCACCCTAATGTATGTGTGGTATGATTCTGTGAAGGGAACAAGTGCGAAATTAAGCAATGCATGGGGATGCCAAATAAAAGGAGGTGAGGTGAGGAAGCACTGCCAGAAGGTAGAGAGGAAGAGGTGAAGGGAACCGGAGGAGAGGTACAGATGGAGATGGAGAACAGGAAACGGAAGAGTGGAAGTGAGTAAGCAAATTTCGACATGTGTGTGGGTGAAAAAATGAGACTGGAACTGGTGTATGTGTGTGTGAGTGTGCAAGTTAAGTCAATGCAAAGGTGTCTCTGCTTGTTGTCCTTGTATTTGCTTTTGTTGTTGTTGTTACTACTTTTGTTGCCAAAACTTTGCGGCAGTTGCAGTTGTTGTTTTTATTTTTTTTGCCGCTGCGGAAGCAGCAATGCAAATTGTTGAATAATGTCAAGTGAAATTGCATTTTTGTGTGTAAGCGAGCGAGCGAGCACCAAGCTGGGGCGGAGGAAGCCGGATAAAGGCTGTTATGGAAAACTGTTGGAAAATTGCAGGCATACGCATAAGTAATTCCTTTATGCAACTCTTTCTCTTACGCACTCTCTCTCTCTGTCACTGTTACACGCAGTGGGGCACAAAGAGGAGTAGGTGCTAAAACTGCAAGTGGAGTAGTAATTAGAAAAAAAGAAAAAAACGAAATACAAAGCAGGATTTCGCTGGGAAGCAGTTCTCTGTCGACGTTAACAGAGCTGACCGCTTATGCAAGCAGTGTTTTATAATTTGTCCAGAAATAAGGTTAAAAACTTAAGGAAATAGCAGGAAAACCCTAAGAAGAGAAGAAAAATTATACTAATTATACTAATTTTCCTATATAAATTATAAGCTGTAATTTTATTTGTACTTAAAAGGGATATTTGCTTTGCCAAAGTTATTACATTTCATAAGGAAATGCAGGCATTTTATCTATAAGGTTCTTATAATAAAACCGTTATCCAGTCTTTCACCTTAGATATTATTCTTTAATCCTTATTCCTGTTAACATTTTCTTTATTAAGCCCTTAAAACGAATGTTTAGCCAACTTTAGGAGCTGCTACGTTATTTATGACAGCAATCAAAAAGGATAATTGCTTAACTAATGCAATGGATGCCTCGTAGAGTGGTTTTTCCTATAGGCATAATCGATTTACCCGAGCTGCAAGCAGACGTACATATATAAAATATATATATATTTCGCTGTGAGTTTCCAGGCAAAGTTGGTGGGAGATCTGCGCGAGCTGCTGGCGGAGTGAAGTGTGGTAAAAGGGCAACGACAAGAAGGATGTGCACACACACACACACACATACACACCAAAGGCAGAAAGGTGGAAGGAGAAAGGGAAACAAGAGCAGGAGGACCCAAGAGAAGCTGGAGAAGAAGGTGCATCCAAGAGGCGACGTGGCGGCAGCAGACAAAAGCAGAGCCTGATGCTGTCGAACGCAGCTTGATACGAAGAAGGGGGGTTTCCAGTAGAGGGTTTCCAGGGGGGCTGGCTGCTTTTAAAGGAGGTTTCAGGGGGAAGCCGGTGCAGAAACTTGCCGGAACAGGCAGCCGAAAAGGGGAGACGCGGCGACACGGAGAAGCGTGTGCCAACTACAACAACCAGGATTACAATTCAAACTTGCTCGTCAGCCTCTGCTGCCACGGCCGTGGGCTACCAGGAGGAGGTGGGGGGCTGTTCAGGAACTAAGAGAGGAGAGGTCCGGAGCAGACAAAAGGGGTAGGGAGTGAGAGGAGAAGCAAGGGGGGGAGCAACCAAGAGCCAGGGCAGACGACGATGATGTCGTGCCTGCCAGGGGAGTCGGAGTCGGAGTCCAGAGTCACAGCGCGAAAGTCCCCCTCCTTGGCAACTCCTTGCCCCGACCAGCCAGCATAGCAGGCTTTCCCTTCCCCTCTTAGCCATAAGCTCCTCCTCATCTACAAGCCCTTTTTGGCCTGGTTGAAAGCGTAGCTGCAGTTTTTGCCAAAGAATACACATTGCACATATAAAAATACAACAAAAAATGTGCGGAAGAAAAAATGTATAAGTACACGCGTGTGTTTTTCGGTGTATGTGTTTTGTGTTTGTGTTTTTTGGGAGAGAAAAAAGAGCATTTTTCGAGCAGGAAGAAAAGGAAACTACGGCCAGCGGCTAAAGACAGTGAAAGCTGATCTTTAAGGGCTGAGAAAAGTTTATATTAAAACATATTAAAGACAAATTAAATCAATATTTTTCTTAAAAATATAGTTTCTCCTAGGAAATGTTAAGAAAATTATTTATTTAATCAATTTCTCCACTTGAGAGTCTTCACTGTACTTAAAATTAATGCCAAAGGAGCCCGAAAAAGCTGAAGCCAACAAGGTTCCTGCTCTTTTTGTTAATTTTCATCAGCGGCTCCACAAATGAGCGCGGGGCAAAAAAAAGAGAGGGAGCCACAAGAGTGAGGGAGCCAAAAGAGTGAGCTATCCTGAGGGGTGAGGAATTTAAGGAGTGCGGAGAATCCAGGGATAAAAAAAGAAGAAGGGACACCACGAGAAGTTCCTCAAAGTCAGCTTAATTGGCACGGCGCAGCTTTTTGCAGCTGATTGTTTGAGTGTGCGTTGTGTTGCGTTGTCCCCACTGTCTCAATTCTTTTTTTACTTTTGCTTCCATTTTTTAGGGATTTTTTTTTTTTAGGGAGACAGAAGTTAGAGCTTGGCACGTTTCACTGTGATTAGTTGGGCCAAAGGGACCACAAAGCGGTCAACAAAAGGGGCCAAGAGAGGAGCTTTTCATGGCCGACACTGGTAAAAATATTTTCTAGGCTTTAAAAAGATAATATCTAGGATTTTAAGACACATTTTTAAAACCTAAAAAATGTTTAATTCTTAAGAGATATTAGTTAAGATATTACTTAAGTTCAGAGTAAAGATCTTTCCCCACCTTTGTAACCAATTGTTTAAGCCGTATATTTAATTATGACTATTTAACGAACATTTAATATGTTTTTACGTAGTCTTTAAGGCTAAATTTTGTTAACTATTGCCCAGTTGACCTTGTATTTCATTCAAACAATTAAATAATCTCTTGTATCTCCCCTTTTATTGTTCAATAATCTTCTTTACAAAAAGCATATAATTTCAAGTCTCACTTTATTGGCCCTGGACACAGGATTTGTGGACTTAATCCCTGCAGGCAGTCGACGTAATTGACCCTTTGGGCGCTGCTGCCAATTACTAAAGGCAACTCCTCCCATGTACTACATACTAATCCCCCCCTAAGAAGAGGAAATGGATTTAAAAACAGAGTCAAAGTTGCTGCCTAATTAGTAGACTTGGGGAAAAGCCCAAACGGATGTCGCTGTTGCTGCTGCTGCTGTTAATCGATGAGATATGTATCTTTATGAGTGGTTGAGTTGTGCCGCTGTTGTGGGGCAGAAGCAACACTATATCTCGAGTGAATCTAATGAGCAGCGAGGTGCCACGCCCACGCATCCGACAAATACATTTGCAGCGGCAACGACAAGGGCGACGGCGACAGCTCATCCAAAGTTGAGCCATGCAAATTACAACAATTTCCCGTACGTCGCACAGAAATAGATACAGAATATGTCTGTATCTGTATCTGTATCTAACCGAGTCCGCTCTGGCACTTGTCTGTGTATCTGTAGCCGTGGATATCCCTGTATCTGCAGCTGTACCACAGACCAGCAAATGTATCTGCGGCTGCTTGGCACGCAGCAAACGGTCTAATGTATCTCGCAGATGCGAATGGCGAATGGCGAACTGCAAACTGCGAGATGCGAAATGCGAACTGCGAGCTATGAGCTGCTAGAGCTGGTGACAGCGTCTCAGCAGCATTTTGTATAATTTGCACAATGCTGCCTGCCTGCCACAAGGAAAATGCTCGCTGCGCAGGCTACAGATACAACAGTTGCAGACGACACAAACACACAAAACTCATACACAGAGCACACACACATCACATGAGCTGTTGCGGAGCACACAAAAGCGACATTGCAAAGTTTTCGCTGCAGCCAACAGGGTGGGAGTAGTGGCAAGACGACAGAGAAGAAGACCACTCTGAGCTCGCGTTTCATGCAAACACAAATGCTTAGGTCCAGGTCCAGACCCAGGCCTTCTTGCATTGGCCAGCCTGGCATCTGTTCCGCCTGCTTTGTATTTTCAATAAATAAATAAAAATATTGACAGGGGCTACACCGAAAGTTATTTCTAGTATTTTAAGCATTTCATTTATTCATGTTCACCATATCCTTTGCATAGTTAAGCATATTTTCTGGCAGTCTAACTTGGATATTTCAGTAAATGTTCCTGTTCTCCATTAAATTTGATGCATTTCTGACAGCTTGACATTTATTAGAAATGTAAAGAGCTCTCTGACTTTGAGGAATTCCAAGTAAAATGACTCACTTAAAGTAGAGACTCCGCTCTGTTTAGTTGCCTTATAAATATTAAAGATTTGATTGAGTGTGAGTTTTATTTGAATATCATTTTACTTGGATAAACTCAACTCTCTGTTGGCTAGTGTCTTTTGTATACGACGACATCGACACGTATGCCAACTAGCGAGCATATAATTAGTGCATTGGCGGGTAGGAGCAGCCAACAATCCGCATCCTGGCTGGACCTCCCTCCTGCTACTAAGCCTTATACCACCCCCCAATCTTGACATTTTACCTCATCCTCCCAATCCTATTCCCACTGCTACTCCTCCCTCTTTACATATATCCATTTATTTTAGCTTGTCGCAGAGCCACGAAAATGCCGCCACTTGCGCTTCCCTTCTTCATAGAAATAAGCAGGATTCAATAGACGACAAGGCTATAGCTGTAGCCATGGCTTTAGGTATACCTTTTGCCCACCCAAAACACCCATAGATACACACAAATACAGCGACTGTCTCGCACACACAGATACACACAGCACACACACCGCACACATGGGCATGTGGTACATGTATTCCACATAATGAAGTAGAGCACAAATGCCTCCGGGGTGACTGGGGGGTTGGATGACGATGATTATGGGACAGGCCAGGCCAGGCCTGGCCAGGAACCAAAACCAAACACAGTTGCCCACTCGAGCTCTCGACCCGCGTGTCCTTCTGGCCTCCACCATCACCACCCTGCTCCTGCTTCCTCCATTTCCCACGTCCTTATCCCAGGATCTCCTCTGCAATAGCGAAAACAACAACAGCAACAAGGCAACGGAGGCAAGGAAGCAAGGAGGCTAGAGTTCACATTTAGCTTCGTTTAGCTGGCCGAACTCAAAAGCAAAGCCGAACAAAAGGCGACTGTAGAGTGGGGGGAAAAACTGGAGAGGGGAGACAGGAAATGGAGCTGGAGCAGCAGTGGCAAGGATATGCCAAGAAGACTGAATTCAGGGAGTAAGGATATCATAGGATTATCCACTGGCAGCTACAGTAATTGCCAGGAAATTAACACAACACTTTAGCAATTTTAAACAAGAAATTACACACCTTTTGAGGCATTTTGTAAACAAAAAGGGTATCAAAATTCTTGAAAAACAAACTTAATATCAAGTTTAGATTTTAGTGTTTTTCCCCTATTTAATGAGCGAACAGAATTGGTTTTAAGCTAGCTTAGCAGAAATCAAGACTAGGACAGGGATTCAAATTATATTTATAATAGAAATAAACTTTTTTAATGTCTGCTTTAAAGATACAAATCTGTAAAGCTGGTTTTTAAATATTAGCAGCTCTTCAGTAGCAAATATATAATTTTGTATGTCCTTACTCCTAGTCAAAGTAGAAAGAAAATCTATTACAAAAAGTACAAAGAAAATCTATCCAAAGGATCAACTTGTTTCTTTCAAAGAACTTTTCTTAAGAATTTTTATAAAGTGCTCTTCCAGTCACTTTATCTTTTAATAGTTTTATAAATACCTTCACATATTTAATTCAAAGACATAAGCTAAGTACTATTAACAATTAAACTGTATTTAACTCATCAAAATATATATTACATTACCTCACAACCCTATGCGCTGTAATTAATGCGCAGCATTTCGAAAACAAATAATTAAACACAATTTCGGGGGCAGAACAACATGTAAATTGATGATAGCCCCCATTTGAATATTGCCCCAAACAATATTTACTCCTCCCAACCATCCCCCCAAGAATCAAATTTTTCAATTAAAAACAGAACTCATGAAAAATAGATATTTCATAATACGGTGGGGGGAATAAAAGCTCAACAAAAACACGAGAATCAAGCAGAAATATAAGAGAAAATTTTTGCCAACCGCAAAGGAAAATAGCACAACGCAATGAAAATTTTGCAAACATTGTTGTGGGAGTGAGATAGAGGAGGGCACCGCACAACACCAAACAAATGAGTGGACAATGAAAAATACAAGTGTGGCGGAAAAGCACAGGGGGAGAGTGAGATTGGGATGTGGGTGTGGTGGTGGCGGAAATGTACATGGCCGGCTTACTCATCTTTAGCATTTCAATTTTCGATAGTGTCGATCGACCCACCGACCCCTCGTTTTCTTCCCTTTCCCCTTCCTTTGCCACACATTTTCCTGAATTTTCCCCCGACCTACGGACAAACGGCATAAATTCAATTACTGCCAATATTTTCAAAGCGTGCAAATAGCAACAAGACGGGAAAGTTAAATTACAACGAAGTTTTTATGCTCTTACAATGGTCTTTTAGGAAAAATTGAAAAGTTTCCTGTGGTTGTTAAGGTGGCATAGGTCATGGTTGGGCATCGGTTTTGAAGGTCGAAGTCTGACCACAAAAAGCACACTTAAAATTATGAAAAATATTTATTTTTGCAAGCATAAACAATAAAGAAAAAGCTGTTAACCCTCTCATTCTTCTTTAAAGTCTAAGATATGGAGATATATCTTAGAAATCGTTAAGACTAGGAAAGTAATTCTCATGGAAGCAGTTTTGCAGATATATGGCAAGCGGACAAACGACTCTGCATAGACTCTCCTACTAAATATATAGGTAGAGGTTATAGTTATCCCCTTTTCACATCCCTGAACATGTATTACCCATATACAAAGTCCTCTTAAAAAAAAAAGAGTATAGCAACAACACCAACTTTTCGTAAATTCAATTTTGTGTTATCCATCGATGTTTCCCTGGAGAACAGAAGGGGAAATAGATAACGAGGGGAAAGAGGGGGAAATAGAACAAGAGGCATAGAGCCAGAGAGGTAAAGCGAGAGTTAGCAGAAATCCCCCCAATTTCCCTAGCCTTTTCCCCCCACCATGCGATCTGACGTGCGATTTTTTGCACTTTTAGCTGGGCACTCCGGAGTCCGGAATTGTGTTTGGAAATCGAGGAGGCCACAGGGCTGAAATGCACGACCAGGACCAAAAACAAATAAAATGTGTGTGTGTGTGTGTGTGTGTGTGTGTGCGAGAGGTTGTGTGCTTTACAAAATGCAATTGTTCTAGCCCCCCAAAAGCTCTACTCTTATTTCCTCTCTCTGTTTTGTAACATAACCCTGTTTTTATCCCCTTTATTCCACCCGAAACTCAACTGACATTCTGTGTCAAGCCTGTTTCCGATATTTGCTTTTGCATTCTGAACAAAAGAGGGTATTATAATCCTGATTAGCTGGTTAGCAATGAATGGGAAATATAAAACCGGGGTTAAATAATACAAAAATAAAAAAAATTAGGGAGTTTATGTTGAAACCATACTGTAAAGATATTTTCCGCGTAAAATAAATTAACGTTTACCTACTCTCTTTAAACTAATAATATTATTCTTTATTTCTAAGCAAGAAATCTAATAAGAAAAATATTTATAACTATAGCTGCTAGGTCACAGGTGTGACTTTAATCCGAATGTTCCTGAATAAAGTTATTTCTTTGCTTTTTTTATTTTCCCTTAAATTGTGTGAATTTCGGTTTTTTTTTTAATTTCAAATTTTCGTGAAGCTCTCCCCAGTCCTTTCGTTTATCTCCTGGCATTCAAGCTGCTGTTTCTTCTGCCGTCTCCCCTCCTTCATCCCATCCTTGTTTCCATACTTCTGCGGCCCAAACGTTTCGATTCCAGTTTTATTGTGACATACCTGCCCCTCTCATACTCACATATCGTCAATATAAAAAAAGCTCAAGGTGCAAGCAGAATTCTGCCGGAGGTACTGAGAAAAAATATGTTTATCAACCGATATACCGGAATTATAATGCGGAGGGCCGTTTATATTTGAACAAATTTATAAATACAAATTTTTGAGCATTTTATTTTGAATTTAACATAATTTTTTTTTAATTTGGACACATATTTTATTATATTATTCTTTGATAATTTTTCTTCCTGTGTAATTTCGGCTTTTTGAAACAATTGTCCCGCTCCATTCTTCTGCTTCTTATTCGCTTTTGTTGCCAAGAGCAAAAGGTGGGCTAAAAAGAGGTAGCAAGAGCGGAAGAGGAGCAGGAAAGAGGCAAGGGGAGAGGTGTGCCGAAGGAAGGGGTCTCGCAGCATTTGTCGCCATTTATTTACACGATTAGAAATCGATTTTGTGCGTTTTTCCCATATAGAATTCCATACGAAATGACAACCGAAACGAAATCGAACAAATACACAAAAACTCAAATACACTCGCAGGAAAAAAGGGGGCTGGGGCCGTGGGGTTAAGGGGTGGTGGCGGCATGTAAGGTCTCTCCTGTGTGTGCCGTTATAATGATTTATGTTAAGCTTATTGCCAGGCCACTCACACTCAAACAGAAGTCGAGGGGGTGTGTGTGCGACAGAGATGGCACTAACTCAATCGAAATCGATTTGCGGGCAGAGGAAAAGCAGCGAGAAGAAGAAGTAGCAGAGGGAGGAATATAAGGAGGAGGAGACAGTAGGAATCAGCTACATCGACGCTGGCGACATCTAGCGGCAGCCAGGCACCCCCACCTCGGAAAAGGGAATCGGAAATGCAAGAGGGAAATGGCAAATAAACAAAAAGGTGAACTTCAAAATAAATACAGGAGCCGTGGAACCAACACAATTAATTGGCTGACTAAGACAAAGATTAAATTAAGATAGTTTTCCTTACTAAATGGGCTAGTGTGAATAATTCAATTAATTTCCTGTAATAATTACCTTGCAATATTACTCATTTAACCAAAAATCTATTTTTAAATATTTGCCCATCAAGAAGTAGCGGCAAACCAAACAAACAAAAAAAAAAGACAACACAGAAAACCGAATAAAAAAGGCCAAAACCAATTGATTAAGTTAACCAAACTCTAAAAGTTCAACGGCGGCAATTAACATGCAAAAGGGAGACAGAGGCAGAGGAACAGAAATATACCAAGAAAGAGGAATGAGAAGAAATGCGGGCACAAAAAAGGGGAGCAAAGGAGGAATAAGCGTATAAAACGAAATCCCAAAGCCAAATCCACTTGCCTTGTTTTTTCCCTCCTCTTAGTTCTCCTTTGTTGTTGTTGCTTCGTTTTTGCCATGTTTTTGTATACCCACATGCATGGGTCTGTGTGTGAGTGTGTCCGCGAACTCTAGTACAAAACTAGCCTGCCTCTCCCACTCCTCCTTCTCCACCACCTCGTATTCTCCCATCACAATTTATATACAACTCCAAAGAGCAAAAGCAAAAGCCATTCGTGCGCAAATCTCAAATAAAGCGCGCAGAACCAGCCAACAACAACAACAAAAGCAATCACAAATAATAGCAACAAGAACAAGAGCCAACGGGCAGCGCAACTTCTCTGCCGCTGATGAATTGTATTTGCCGTATTTGTGTGAGCCCAACACACACACACACACACACACGCATAGCACATGCGGACAGGGCGGGCCAGGCCAGGCAAGCAGTGGAAAAAATATAACAAGAAGAATAAAAACACAATATATGAGCGCAAAAAGAAAAATAAAAGAAAACAAAATTAAAGCAGAGGTGAGTTGACTCCTCTTCTCGGTGTCTTTGCCTCTGCTTCATCCGAAGCGGCGTCTCTGCCTGGCTCCCCCTGCATTTGCAAAGTATTGGTAAAGGCGGGTACAGTGGAAAACTGCTAACTACACTTGAGCTTTAACTCCCACTCAGGTTAAGAAAATTGATAAGTAAATTACCAAATTGATGCTGACAATAAAAAGTTAAATAAAAAACAAACACAAATTGTTTTTATGCCACTATAGTTGTAAATCCATCCAATACAATTTCCACTGTACGCTGTATTTGCTTTGGGCAGCGTTCGTTTAACTCTGTGTAAGTGTGTGTGTGTGTGCGGCGTGTCGTGTGCCACTGCTCATGGCGTTTCCATTTCCACCGTTCGCAGTGCCGTTCGCTGCTTTTCATTGCTCACTGTCACCGCCGAAGTCAAGCCGAAATAAAAGAGGAGCGCAAGAACAAAAACAAGAACAACAAGAGCAGCGCACCAGCAGCAACAAGAACAACAACACATCTATGCACCATGTGGAACGAAATGAAATGGAATGAAGGACTGGATTCGACGACGCTACTGCTTCTTTTTCTTCTTCATGCGCTTCGGTTTTCTGCCGATTTTATTTGTTTGTAATTTTTTGTGTGGTTTTTAAACGGGAGGGGGCGAAAGAAAGGTGGGTGCGGGGGTGGCAAGGGAAAGAACCTGAGGTAGCGGGTGCTTTAAATGAGAAAGGGGCGGGGTTAATATCGAACTCAGCGGGAGTTATTTAAGGGTGTAAATGTAATAAAAATATATTCCAGCAGGGGAATAACCAATTGAATAGGGGTTTTTTTTTTCTTTAAGCAGTTTGAATGTGTTGGGTGAATTAGCGAATTCAACTTCCTAATAATTCATTAAAATGGTTATTATTTCATAAATTAAAGTAAAGGAAAACAAGCTTACCGTTTTAATCGGCTTCTTTTGAACTGCGTTAACTGCTTATCGCCGCCAATTGACTTTCCTTTCGTCACAAACACACACACACACTGACTCACTCGAGCACATACGCACACTTTTTGCAATTTCTCGAACTTCTCTGCTTTTTTTTTTTGTGTTGTTTGGCACACACACACACGCACACGGACACCCGCTCGCACCCAAATAATTTTCGCCGCGGGCGTTTTTCCTCTTTTCCGCCTTTTCCTTGGCGATGATTTTCACGCCGAGTGTCACTCTGTTCCACCCGCACACGCGCAATTTCCAGCGTTTCCGACGGGGTTTTCTACCATTAAACCGATTTATTGCGATTTCCTTAGCTTATTCCATTTGTTGTATTGCTTTTAATTGCAATTTAAAATTGACAATCAAATGATTAAATAGGAGCGCGCGCGATACGCAGCTCAAGAATCGATCACCATAATTGTTGTTTACTTTATTGTTCACTTTCGGCAGATTAGATTTAGAAGGCTTAAGTTTATATTCTTCTTGTTCTTTTGTTTTTGTATTTTTCGCACGTCCCAATCAGTGTTGTCAACTTGAGAAAAGCCACAAGCCAAAACTTTTGTTTTTAGTTGGATTTTTTCAAATTTTTTTAAATAATTCGAATGAGCAACCGTTGTTTCGGTTTTCCGCGACACAACCGCCTTCGTTGATTTTGAAATTTGAAAAACACGAATGAGTGTGTGTGCGACAGGGCTGCCACTTAAGCTTTTTCCCCGCCATTTTTTGAATTCAGATGTGGAAAAAATGTAGAAAAACATATATTTTGCTATTTTCTGTTTTTCTTTTTAAATTGCAATCATTGCTAAATTTGTATCTATCATTGGCAAAGCAAAGGATCGTGACGTAGCTTAATATTTACGTCAAAATACGAAAAGTCATCTAGCCTGAAATAAGCTAAACTTGCAAACACTTTTATTGTTATAGCATTTTCTTCTTCTTCGTAAACGAAAACTCTGGTAACGCTGGTAGTGGAAATAAAAACCACAAACGGTCACGCTGAAAGGCATTTTTCAGGCGCTTGCAGAGTGGGCACACTTGCAAAACTTTAAACTTTTCGAAAAAACTTTTTGGTGTCCTTTTAAACCAATAAATATCCTTAAAAACCTCCCCTTTCTGCAACTAAAACTCTATAATATCAGTAACAATTATTTACTTTTAATCATAAAGGCCTTCGTAGTCTTAAAACTTAAAAGTTAAACGTAAGCGGATGTACGGGGAAGTAGCCTTTGCTCTTGGCCAGCTGCTTGGACAGCCGCACCAGGTTATTATCGTTGTTCACAAAATTACCGCCAAAGATCTCTGTGCACAGCGTGTGAACCCGATCCTTGCCCTGGGAACAAATAGCTGTGGCCGTTAGCATTTCATGATCCGCCAGCGGCAGGCCAATGCAATACGAACGCGACGCTCGAGCGGCACTGGCCCACATGGCATAGATGGTGGTGGCCACCTCCGCCAGGCGTTGCATCTCACTTTGACGCTCCACCACCGCATTGCCATGGCGGGTGAACATCAGCTCCACGGCCATCTGTAGCCTGGCCACCGACTGCTCGATGCACTGGGCAGCAGCATCCAGCGAGGGATGCACATGCTCGGCCAACTGCATCTTGGTCTTTGGGTTGTCAATGCTGTTGGTGTCCAAGAACTTGCCGAAAATGTGTCCCGGATGGAAGAGGGGATTTCTGGATTTCCGGACACCTGCATTCATGGCTTGCTGTGGGGGCGAAAGTGGATGATTTAGAAGCTGGATTTTAAAAGATTGTCTTAAGTAAACTCACCCCCGCATACTGCAACCCGGTGAGAGCTATAAACATGCCCAAAGTGTCCAAGGATTCACCTTGCGTGCACAGCTGAGCGGCATCCCGAAAGCCCAGCTCCGTGGCCTCGCCACTGAGCAGACTCTTGGGTCCCACCAGGTGTAGATTCTGGGTGGCAATCTCGTAAAGCTGCCGTAGGGTGAAATATTTGGTAAGGGCGCTCTCTAGGGTTACATCTTGGCAGCGGAACTCATCCAGCAGGCCGGCGGTTAGGTAAAGCATGCTCTCCATGGCATACACCGAGCAGGCGGCGCGGGATAGATGGACGCGGGTGAGCTCTAGGTCCCTGGGGGAGCAAAAAAAAAAACCAAACAATTAGCTAACTTTCATCCGGAAGCCTTAAGTTTCTACTCACTTGAGTTGCACTCCACACTGAGTGGTGGTCACCGTGTACTGGGCCAGTTCATTGAGCAGCTTCTTGGCCAGCGACACTCCTGCCAGGCTGCCTCTTAGCCTGGAAGCACGCACTAGCTGTTCGGAGTAACGATTGCCATCGTGGGCAATGCCCACCACCTGTTCCTCGCCCAGTTGCAACTGGTCAAAGTGTACTCTTCTTATGTCCGCCTGGCGGCAGCCAAAGGTGGCATGTTTCTCGCCCAGCCGCACGCCCTCCAGCTGGGAGTCGACTAGGAAAATGGTGGTACCCCTGCCCACGGCTCCCGGGACATTGGGCTGTTGTGTCTGGGCGAGGACCAAGAACAATTGCCTCTCTCCTGGCGTGCAGACCACAAAGGCCTTCTCACCGTTCAACCGCCACTTGCCCGTTTCGGGCAGGAACTCCGCCTTGGTGTTGAAGTAATCCTCCTCGGGCGGTGAGTACTCGTAAATGGCCTCGGTGGCTATCAAGGCGCCGGCGGCCAGGTCCGGCAAGTAACGCTGCTGCTGCTGGGGCGAGCCGTGCTCCTTGAGGAGATCCACAACGACGCGGTGTGACTGCAGGCTCAGAGTTGCATTGGTGTCCGTGGAATCCGGTTCACTGGCCATCAAGCTGGCGCTCCAGCCATAACCTTTGCCCTCGAAGTCTGTGGGGGCATTCAGCGCGTAGAGTCCCAGTTGGCGATAGATCTCTGTTGGCTTTTGCTGCTCCGCCTCGGCATCCCGCTGCTCCTCGAAGTAATTCTTTAGCGGCAGCAGCGAGTTCTGCAGCTGAGCCATGTCTTCGCGAGGTATTACCTCTGGGTAAGCGAGGAGTTCCTTGTCCACCACCCCAATGAAGAAATTCTTGACCAGCGGCTCACGGGTGGGCAGTTTCTGCTGCTCCTCCTGGGAGGATTCCACGGATTCCGACTTTCCTCCCTCGCTCTTGGCCGCGGCATCCTGCTGCTGCTGCTGCTGTTGATCCAAGCTGGAGGATGTGGTGCTTCTCGTCCGAATCAGAAACTGGCCATTCCGGTTATATTTCAAGAGCCGCGAGGCACTGGAAAACAACGTGGAACGCATCTTAATCTTAAAAATCTTAAAAAAACACTTAAAAATTAGGTAATTTCCATGCCAGTGTGACCAGGCGAAAAGAAGTTGCCGGTAGAAAATATCCTAAAGCTTTCTGAGATCAGCTGTTGGGGTGCTATAAATTATGGCAAGTTTTTATTATAATTTGTAGTATCTTTTCTTGGTATTTTTTATGGAAAAATGTATTTTTTATTTCGAAAATGTTAAAAATATACGCAATATTTGTTTAAAATTTAACAATATTAATTAAGAAAAATGCTGTAACATAAAGTGGTACTTTTTCGTATTATATTTAGAAAATATAAATGCTAAATTTATGAAATTAAAAATTAAATCTGCAAAATAAGGAAATTTAACCTCTTACAAAATGTATTAATAATTGTATAAGGATGAAAAAATCGAGTTAGCGTTTGTTTTGATAAAAAATAATGAAATAAATGCAACATTTTCAAACAAAATGCGAAATACAATTAATTTTAAATATTTTTCCAAGTCTAAAAGGAAAAATGTATAATTTTAGAATGCATTATTATAAAACATTTACTAACATGCCAATAAAAGATAATTAACTTTAGTAAAATATTCATAAATTGGAAAATAATTAAGAAATCAACACAAACATAAAATATTGAAAAATATTAGTTTCCAACGATTTAAATTAAATATTTACACAAATATTTCACTAGTTTTTTTAGAACTTCCAATATCTCTCAATGGTTTGTCAAATAAAAACACTTTTTCCCTTGATTATTGAATCATTTTGTATTTGTATATTGGTGTTATTTGTTACACATTTAATATAATTGCTATTGACAGCGCACATTAAGCTCTCTACTTAAAAACAAATTGAACAAAGTAAAGTAGTGTATTGATTTCTGCTTTATTGTTTTCGCTCTATTTTACTTTTTTTAGCGTTTGTTTTTTTTATTTTCTTTTTTCTTATTTTGTATTTTCTAATTGTTAAATTTCTCATACCACCTATAGATTGAAAATTTGTTAATAGCTTGTAGTACACAATATATAGTTAAATATATATATATATATAGTTTCAGGTATCAATTGGAAAATATAAGAAATATAAGGGAATTCTCAACACATCTAGATTGGTATTTATTGAAGTTACGCATAGCAAGCGCTTGATTGCATTTTGTGTGGAGTGAACAACAAAAAGTAGGAAATGAATTTATTAAATAACCTAAAAAGAGAAAAAAGAACTCAATTAGAATGCAGCTCATATCGTATCACAGGCACGCTTTAATTAGACACTCTCTCTCTCTCTCTGAAGCAAAACGGAAACGGAAATTAAGGCAAAAATGAAGCAACTTTTAAACTCTTTTTTCGCAAACTCAAACTCTCTCACTTACTACTAACAACAACGATCGATATGAGCGCATATATATTCTATATAATAAATCATTCAACATCATGTTCTCTTCACTTTTCTCTGCTTTTCTTTTCTTTTCTCTCTGCTCTTCTTTTCTTTTCTTTTCTCTCTGCTCTTCTTTTCTTTTCTTTCTGCTCTTCTTTTCTTTTCTTTGCTTTAGGTTTTTCCTTGCTTTAGCTTTTTCCTTGCCTAAATCCTAAACGCTCTTCCAACATCTTTTTCACACACAAAAATTTGCTTGTTAAAATTGTTGATTAAACGTTTATATATTAATATATGGTTCATAAATATATATATTTTATATATTTATATATATCGCACACTCTCTCTCTCTTACACTCGCATTGCATAGTTTTTTAGTATTGCTCGCTCCTATGGACCCCCAAAAAGATTGCTTTTTTTTTCAACATTTTTCTTACGCAAAGAAATTTCAATAAATTCAAAAAAATACCTAAACAAATGTGGAATACCGATAAAAAAAATCAATTTGAATTTGAAAAAGAAACCTAAGCTTAGAAAATAGTTTAAACAATAAAAACTAGTAAAGCAGCTAGAGAGTACAGGAGTTTGTTTCGCCTCCTGCCATCCATCGGGTTCGTGTCCTCTGGTTCCCCATCTTCAGCATCATCTTTTCCCGCATCTTCTCCTGCATCTTCTTCTGCATCTTCTCCTGCATCTTCTCCTGCATCTTCTCCTGCATCTTCTTTTGCATCTTCTTTTGCATCTTCTCCCGCATCTTCTCCCTCATCTTCTCCCGCTTCCCCTTCTTCCAGCTCCTCCTCCTGCTGCTCCTACAACTGATATCTGGGCCACTCCCTCTGCTGCTGTTGCTGCCACTTTGCCTGCAGCTGCTTGCATAGGCGACGCAGCAGCTCAATGGTGGTGCCGCCCAGCGCCTGCAGTAGCTACTAAATCCTGCTGCTGCCCGTGCTCTGCTCCTGCCTGGCACTATAACGCGGCTCAGCCGGCATCAGTGTATCGGTGACCAGCTCATTGGGTGCCTCCAGTATCCCTTTGGCATGCGCAGCCGCCGTGTCGCAGTCGGTGCGTCTTGAGATCAACAAACGGATGTCCGTGTGCAGGGATAAGCGTCCAGAACGGGATGTTTGGAACCTGTTGAAAATTTATGAAAAATAATTTAGAAATTTAGAATTTCTTGACTTCAAGTCAAGGAGCCTGGAGCCCACCTCAGGTGTATGGAGTAGCGCAAACGCTTCATTTGCTCGGCGGTTATAAAGTGCCCCAGTTTGCTGGTGGTGCTGCTGGTTGTGGGACTGCGCGGCACTTGCTGAGCTGCTGCTTTATCCTGCTCCTCCTGCTCCTCCTCCTCCTTGCTTAGCTCCTCGGCCAAGATGCGTTGACGTATAAAAGTGCGATGCAAGGCCGGCATATCGCGCATATCGTAGGGAATCACAAACATTCGCACCACAGTGCCCATGGGATTGAGGAGGGTGGCCTGCACTGTGCCCGTTCGCGGCACTGAGTAACCTTTGCGCGGCAAGCGAATCTCGCACTGAAAGAAATTTATTATAAATTCGAATTCTCATCTCCATCTCAGCGCGTCCACACTCACCAGGTACGGCGTGCTCAGTGTCTCGCCATGCAGCTCATAAAAATACGACATTGCCGGTATGGTCAACTGTGTGGGACAGAATCCTCCCGAGGCTCCCAGCTGCAGCTTGAAACCCATCACCTCGATCTTGGGCATAAGCCTTCTCTGCAGCAGTGACTCCTCCAGGTTACCCAACAGCGGACGCCCCCCGAAATGGGCTGCCAATCGGGCGCGACACTTCAACGGCGATCCTCCAGCCGCTGGACTGCACAGACCCGACTCCAAGTCCTCGTCCGACAGCTGCTCATCGGAGCCCAAAGAGCTGCGATCACTGCGATCGCTGAGGTGACGGGAACGTCGCTTGTGAGCGGCCAGCGCCTGTTTGGCGAATCGCGGCGACACAGACAGCAGCGAGGCAGCGTGCGGCAATGTGGGCGCCGAGAAGGACTTTTGCACTGGCGGCGTATTCCCGGATGCGACATCCGGTGGTGGTGCCAGCAGCTGCGAATGGGCGTGACTCAGGATCAAAGCAGGATCAAAGCTAAAGGCGGGACAGCCAATGGCAATGGGCGCTGAACTGCAAAAGATGGTGGTGAGATTGACTTTGGGCAGGACACCACCACCGCCGCCAGCCTTCCTCATCAACGGCGAGATGGCATTTGGAGGCGGCGGCGTTTCCATATCCGCCAAGCCACAATTCAAGCGGAGTTGACTTGGCTTTGGCGAGGAGCGGCCCAGGGACTGTTTTTGCTGCTGCTGCTGGAGGGGAACCATCGCATCGGGTTGCGGTTTCGCTGGCACTTGGCTCAGCGGCGTCTTGAACTGCACCACAATGTGATCCATCGGCGGCGGTGGTGGGGTTTTGCAACCTCGCAGCACCAAGGAGCTGCTCAAGGAGCAGCGTTCTATGTTGGGCGTCAGCTTGGTGCTCTTGATCTGCTCCTCTGATGGCCGCTCCATTTCGTTTTCCTGCTCCTCCTCCTCCTCCTGCAGCATGCTAGCAAAGCCATTGTTGTTCTTCCCTTGGTCCCTGGGTTTGGGCTCCCTGCTGTCCTTGGCAAAGTTATGCTGCGTCTTTTGACGCTTGCACACCTGACAACCGTTGCTGCTGCTGGTGGCCGCCTTGGCCAGACTATTATTATTCTGTCCACCACTGAGATCTGAGGAGGAGGAGGCGGAGGGTGCCGGCGGATGCCGATGATGGGACTTTCGCTGTTGATTCTTTGGCGTGCGCTGTATGGCCTGGAGCAGCAGCTCGGCCTTGTTGCGTGGCGTGCCCACAATGAGATCACCGCTGCTGAGGCTGCACGAGGAGTTGGAGTTGGTCTCCTCCATTTCGGAGGCGGAGGTCGTATCACCATCACCATCGCTGGTGGCATCCTCCTCTGGCTCTTGCTCCCCCCGTGCTCCCGCTCCCCCCGTGCAGCTGAGGCAGAGCAAAGTCTTCTCGCTGCCGCAATGCTGGCAGCTGCTCAGCGAGGTCTGTGTCCCCGTGGAGATCATGGCTATGCGACGCGGTGGCTGCTGCAGGCTCAAGGCCAAGGATTGCGATTCGGATTGCGAGGGCGATGGCAATGGCGATGGCGACTCCTCGCCCTCCTCCATGGGTTCTTCAATGGGATGGTGTTGCTGCTGCTGCCTCTCTGGAGAGTTCTTCCTCTCCCGCTTCTTATCCCGACGCTGCATGCGCTTGCGATACTTTTGCAGCTGCCTCTCCCGGTGGCTCAGGCTCCCCAGGTCCCCATCGAGCTCATCTAATCCTTGCTTTAATCCATTATTATCACAGTTGGTCGTCGTCGTCGTCGTTGGGCTACTAATTATTGCACTAATCCTGGCTCCCAGACCCGTTGGCGTGGCCGCATGAAGGCCACCGCCACCGGTGGGTGTGCTCGCCGGGTCTCCTCCTCCTGCACAGCTTCGCAGGCTGCGTGGCGCAGGACTGGGACTGGGTAGGGGCTCCACATGCGGCAGGCCACCATTAATCCGGGGCAAACTTTTGACGCACACGGAAATGCTATAGCTTTCGGAGACATTGACGTTGGGAAAGTTATGGACATTGGCCTTGGCACTGAAGCCATCCTGGTACTGTCCTCCACCATTGTTAGCATTGTTGGCATTGTGCTGCTTAATTCTGTAAAAGATATTCAAGCGCGGCCGCCTCTGGCCACCGCTGGGCGTACAGGTGGTGGCCAAATCGCCGGCATTGTTGCCGCAGCTGGCAAAGATCACACGACCGCTGTCGTACACCGAGGGATCGCACTTGCGGAGCAGATCACACCAGGCCACAATCTGGGAGAAGTACAGCTGACTGCGAATGGCGCTGCATAGCGATGGCAGTGTCATCGTGGGCGGTGGGACTCTGTTGAGAGGGAAAGGGGTTCCAGAGATTTCTAGGTTTATTTTCAATTCAAAAACTCACTTCTCCCTGCCGCTGATGATCCATTGTTCCAGCAATAGCTTGTGGGTTACGGGACCCAGGTAGACCTCTATGCAAACGGGTTCACGTCTGGCCAGGATGGCCTCCATTTTCATGCAGTAAGCACGCCAGCGATTGCACTGCAAAATAGGTGAGAAATTTAATTTTATTTAAATATTAAATAAATCCGTTTTAATTACTATTTTTATTTGCTTATCAAATTAGGTAATTTATTGAACTTCAATAAAATTTTAAACCCTTAAAAACAACCTTTGTCTTGCCCGATGAGTCAAGTGTGTCTATTAATCATTAATTATGACTGTGACTAAGCTTTATGAGGGGGGGAAAAATAAAAACAAAACCCACATGATTAAGCCTTAATTGCCCAATAAAAACAAAAAGCAAACACAGATAAAGCTCTATCAATGCATAGTTTATAATAGGTTTTCCAGACTTTCTGGAGCTACACAGGTTGTGGTCATTTGGCAGAGTCTCTGGACTATTCTAATCTTTACAAAATATTGCCTAGTCACAAGGAAAACAAACAAGTCATGCGAAATTTCACAATTTGTGGGGGAAAGAGTTAAGTGCAATCAGAAATGATTGCATGTAAAACATTAAAATCACACGTAGATATGGGGAAAAGCGAAATAAAATATAATCAACTTTTGATATTAATTATTTATAATTATTAACATTTAAGTTTAGAATTATTATTATTATATTCTTGTGTCTAAAGCCTTAAAAATTTGTAGAAAATGTCTATCTACCATAGATAAATATTAGAAAATATCGATACTGAAGTTATATTTGAAGCGAAAATCTATATATACACCGATAACATCACGATATTTTTGCGATAAATCGATATTTTGGAATCAATGAGATCAACAACATTGAATAAAAATAAAAACTTAAATGGAAAATACGATAAATACGACATTTTTCGATAAAGTCAATATTTATCGATATTAAATCATTCAATAAATTTAAATTTACTAAATTTTCGATATGAGTTTCTATTGTATTTTTTTTATCGGTTTACTATATCGAAGTTTTCTTCTCGATATATTCCTAAAACAGTCTTTACCTATTACTTTTGCCCTGACATTTGCTTTAGAAATCTCAAATGCTATATTTATACTTTATTAATTAATAAAACATTTAAGCTATTGCAGAAGGAAAGACCTTATTTCTCTTTCAAACTCATTTATTAACAAAATTGTAAGAATTTCTTTTCTTATTCAAACCCAACTTACGGTCATATTCACGTAGGACATATCACAGATGTGCTCCTCAGCCTCCGATGGCATCTCGCCCTTGGCCAGACCCATCTTCCTGAGGAACTGATCACAGTGCGGCCCATGCTTGGGCCGCGATGCAGAGCTATTTGCTCCGCTGCTGGCAGTGGCAGTAGTTGACGCTCCTCCTGGTCCTCCTCCGCCTCCGCCTGCTGCTAGTGCTGCTGCTGCCGCTCCTCCTCCTCCTCCACTAGAAGCCACCGATCCCGTCCATAAAAAGGACAGATTAAGAGGCCTTGGCTCCACGGGTGGCGGTGCCGCCAAGGCTGGGCCACCGCGCAAGCAAGTGGTGGCCAAGGATTGCAGTGAATGGAGGATATTATCCGAGGAATTGGATCCCGGCGAGCTGGCGGCACTTGAGTTGTTGCTACCAACGCCACCAGCACCGGCCAGACCCATGCCTCCGCCCGCCCGGTTCAGCATGACGCGCCGCACAATCTCATAGTCGCCGCCATGATCCTTGTTGAGATCATTGATGGCCAGGGAGACCAATTCCGGCTCGGCACTCATCGCCTGGGCAGCCGGCGAGATCTGGCGCAGCTGGCAGAGCTTCTGCGTCCAGCGCTGGTGGGTGAGGGAGCTGCTGCTGCTGTTGTTGTTGCCGTTGCTGGTAGAAGCTCCTCCTCCTAATCCTCCACCACGACCATCCGATCCTCCCATGGAGCCATAGGGATTCGTTGTGATGTTTATGGCCGCCCTGGAGGTGGAGGGTCGCGGCGAGAGGCGTCCTCCTGCTCCTGCTCCTCCTCCTCCCCCGCCGATTGTGGCTCCACCCGAACCTGGTTGCTGATGATGCTGCTGCAGCATGTACTCATCGTCTGCAATGGGTCTGCCCTCCAGGATAAGCGAGGCCAGGCCCAGCACAAAGGAGCTGTAGTTGTTCTGAGCCCCAGGACCTGAGCTCGAGCCCATGGCCATGCCCACGCCCATGCTGCTGCCGCCGCCGCCTCCTCCTGCTCCGTTTCCAGCTGCCGCCGTGGCCGAGCCCAATGAGGCAGCTGCTCCATTCTGGCCCAAGCCCGCTGGCGGCGGTGAATTGGTGACACTGGTGGGTATCATGGTCGTCGGTTGTCCGCTGGCTGGAGATCTGGCGCTGATTCCGTTTCCGGTTTCCTCTAGCTAAGCTGCTGCTGTTGCAGCCGCTGATGCTGCTTCTTGCACCAGAAGTACACTGGAAGAAAGGGGAAAAGGAAAATATTTTTAATTTATTTGTAATTTTTGTTATGTATTTATTATAAATTTATTATTTTTAAACATTAATTAGGAGTAAGTGAGTTTAAATAAACTATCAATAATACAAATTATTGTGCGCCTAACATCTTTTTTTTAATTGAAAGTATTTTTAATAGGTTAATTATAAATTTATTTTATTCAAAAGATTAATAATAAAATACCCCCTTAATAAATATGAAATGGATAATTAAAAACTCATAAAATAATAAATCATTATAATATAATAAATATTAATAACACAATTAATTATATATTTATTTTATACACCTCTGCACCTATTTTGTTTTTTACAGAAAATATAATTAACTAACTAATTTTAAACTAACCTCATCTTTGGTGCTAATAACCGGAATTTTCTTTATTTATAATAAATATAAAACTGTGTTCACCCATTTAGGATCTAATTCTACCTCAGAACACCCATTTTTATAATTTTTAAACTATTTCAGTTATAATTACAAACAATTCCACATTTGTTACTTGCTTTTAGATAAAATAGATCTACTAATATTGTGTAATAACTCATTAAAATGTAATAAGCGGAGTTATATGCCATTAGCTATGGAAAAAGGGAAGTTCTTATGAGTGATTGTTATCTTTGGAAACTATAGGAAACGTGGGAAATTATATGCCATTATATTAAACAACATGAAGGTGAAAAATATGCATCTAAAGTTGAGTTACTAAAACTATGCCATTAATTTACAGAAGGCAGAATTCAATAGAAACTGTGGAAAATTCAATAGAAACTATGGAAAATCTTGGGTAATTATTCAAAGCAATTATATTTAGCAGAAACTGAAAGAGAACCTATAGTTATGAACAGGTGTTGGATTTGTAATTATTTAAAAATTTATTTAGGAATGTTTAAGACCTTGGAAAATATAAGTTTGAAGGTTTTATAGATTTACAAAATAAACTTTTACTCCTAAGTGTTCAAATTGAAGTGCACATTTGTCAAAAATTGTGGTTTTAAATTTGCATAATTCAAGCTTTATTAATAATATATTGCATACATTTTCAACTGTTTATATATATTTTAAAACCATTTTAAAACACAATAATTACATATAATATTTTTTAATTAATTTAAATTCATTTAACCTTCAAAAATCCCCAACAAAAGGTTCTTTAAAATAAAGTCCTACCCTACAGGCAGGCATAAAATCTATAAATAGCCTTGACTCCATTGCAAAATCGGCAAGGATCTTTATATACGCGTATAGCAACAGCTGCCATACCTCCTCTTGCTCCTCCTGCAGCCTCTGAAGGTCGCCGAGAGCAGCCAGGCTCAACTTGAAATGAATCCCCCAAGGTCTGTCCGTCTCAATGCACTATATAGTATATAGCATACATATACTATATATATATGCATTACATAAGCTGACATGGTTTACTTTACTTGCAGTACCTTATATACCCCACTATATATCCTTCCGATGCGGAAGCAACCTCAACTCGATGCCACACGGCAACAAAAGACAGGCAGGCAAGACAGAGAATTCTTGGCCAATTGTTGTTAACTGCGACACACTGACACGGCCCCGATTTAACCTGAAATCGTGCTTAGCTATAGCTGCTGGCTATAAGATACATATGTGTAGATACTATATACAAACATGCTGGAAACCAGGTCGTTACTTAACCGGAGAGACCCAGTTATGGGGAGCAACATGTCAGCGCCGTTTGGCAATGCACAAAATGCATCCACCTCCCGCCTGCCCAGCCACCCCCTCAGAAACTAAAACAAGAAAAAGTTTGCTAACAAACAACATGTTGCCAACGTGCTGCTGCTTCTGCTGCTGCTGCTGCTACGTGACGTCATTGAGCCAAGCTTTGCAGATACTGTATCTGTATTTGAGAGTATGCGTGTGTGTTTGAGTATCTGTGTGGGGTTTTGAAGGTCGTTTTGGGGCAACTTCCCACGCAGAGAGAGGCTCTAATTGAAATGTATTTAAATTTATTACAGAAAGTGAAAAATAAAAATGAATAAAAAATATATAAAGAAAGGAAAATTGTAAATTAAATAAGGAACAAAATATGAATATAAAAGCAATAATTAAATACATATATTTTAAAGCTTAAAAATAGCACATTAACATGAATAAATTAATTTAAAATTTAATTTGTTTAAAGAAAAAAATAAAAAAAAACTATAAAATTACTAACAACAGCTGTATTAATTAATTACCAAGTTCATAGAATTTAAACTTAAACTTATGTTAATTAATTTGTAAAAAAAAATGTTTAATTACCCTAAAAAAAATTATGTAAACCAATATTTATGGTTTCTAGCAAAAGAAAAAAATTATTAAAATAATTTGCTTTGATTTGTGCATCTCAAAAGCAATCAAAAACATGATAAAATCCATAAGAACAATTACTTTTGCTCTTCTGCTTTATATTGCCGTTTCGCAACCTTTGTTGTTGTTTTTAGTTCGCTTTCTGTTGCAAAAAACCCCGCTTGGCAACAGCACTTTGCGATTTGCGAATTAAAAACGAAGAAAAACGACGAAAACAAATCTAAACCAAATTAAAAAAAAAAACAAAAAAACAAACACACACAAGAAAAACACAAATGCGCACATGCATAGAAAACAGCTGTTGCAGCGCACACACCTCTAACAGCTGGCAACATGTTGCGAGAGAGACACGCGCCCTCTCTTTAGCTTGCTCTCTTGGGTAAACATGTTTGTCTTTACTTTTGCTTTTGTTTTTTGTGTTTCTTCTTGACCTGCATACACAATATATAACTAGCGCGCGAGACAGACACAAAAATACATAAGAGAGCGAGCTTTCCGCGCTCTCTCTCACTCTCACCCTCGCTCTTCGAATAGAAAACATCTGATTTTTGTATTGCTTTGCAATCAGATGTATGTGTGTGTATGTGTGTTTGTTAAGTTTTGTTTATGGCATATTCGTTCGTACAAATAAATGTTGCTGTGTGTATGAAATACTCTTGGCCCACAATAGACATACACAAACACACTGTCAAGAAAACCCGTATGAAAATGGGGACACAAGCGAACGGAATAATATTCGATTACATTATGGCCCACTAATTCGCCTTCCATTCCATTTCGTTTTCTTCGCCTTCTTCACCATTTCCCCCTCATTTAGCATTCCCTTTATTTCAGCTGTCCATTATCATTTACATTTCATCGCTGGCAAAAAGAAAAGCGGAAAACGGCGAAAATTACATATTTTCCAACCGAATTTACACGAATTTCCCTCGCAATCAGGCGTATGACGCAGTGGAAATGCGCTACCATTGCCAAGGAAATGTCGCGGAAATGGAGAAGGGGTATTGGGAGGAGGAGTCTTTAAAGGTGTGACGAATGGAAAATTGTACGGTTATTTTATTACGTTTTAAAATATTTAAAAATCAAGGAAAGCTTTACGATTTTTTATATTTTATTTTTAACTTTAAAATAAATAGAAATTGATTTTCACTAAAATATATTTAAACTAATTTAATGTTTTTCCTCTAGAAAGAAAGTAAATAAAATAAAACAGTTGCTCAAGTAATTGGCAGTGAATTAAGAAATGTGCAATCAAGTTGATTGCAGAACTTTGTCATATACGAGTATTGCCCCGTTGTATTTTTTTCCTTGATTGGCACACTTTGTCTGATTATTTCTGCACTTCTTGGCAAGCCGATCGAGCGAGCGAGCGGGTTAAAAAAAAAAAAACTAAATAAAATAAAATTAAAAAAGAAAAAAGAGCTGAGGAGGTCGGTAAATTGTTGGACTAATTTCATTTAGCTCGGCCACCGTCCTTGGCATGCTTTTTCATTTTGCAATGCGCCGCGCTCTCTGGCTTGCATTATTTATTTATTGCACATTTTTGTAACATTTGATTTTTTCTCATTTCTCATTAGTTACCGAGCATTGCCTTTATTTTTACTTTTTTGTTTGACGCACATTACGAAAATTTTGATTACCAAGCGGAAAATGGAAGCGAGGCGAATGGAAAATTGTAAGTGGGAAAACAAAAACGAAGGGGAAAATCAACAGAAAAAAAACCCGTTCCAAGCAGATAAGAAAATGGAAAACAACACTGAGGGAGTGGAAAATTGTTATGTTGCAACTTTTCGTCGAAAGACAAAAAAAAAAAAACAAGTTCCGTTTGCCTTTCGTTCGCTTCGAGGTTTCCTTTCGCATTATGAAACCCCGAAATTGGCTTTTAACAACACGTGAGTGCAACGAAAGCCACAGACAAAGGAAAACCTCATTTCTTTTTATAAATTTATTTTTACTACTCTCCACATGTTCGTGTTTCACTTTAGTCATTCCCCAACGCATGCGTCACGGAATAAAGTTTAATTATACATATTCTCGTTTCGCTGTGGAAGAAGCTCGTTAAGATGTGTCATCCGCAGCGGAAATGGTAAGTGGAGATTACTAAGATCAAGTGGACTTGACAGTGTGATGTTTGTCAGTTCAGCAATTTGCAGTTAGGAGTTTTGAAGTAAAAGAAGGAATAACAAAGAGCAT
This sequence comes from Drosophila burlai, assembly GCA_008042655.1. Classification (NCBI taxonomy): domain Eukaryota; kingdom Metazoa; phylum Arthropoda; class Insecta; order Diptera; family Drosophilidae; genus Drosophila; species Drosophila burlai. Next base: position 139,316 of record VNJT01002123.1, read on the forward strand.
TATGAGAACACAGCTTTCGAAATATATTTAAGAGAGATCTTGGAGTGGCATTTATTCCAAAACCGTTCCTTCATAGCTATGCAGTATTTTCGTATAAAAGTACAGAATTACTATAAAATAATTTGAAAAATATAATTCTCCACAAGTTACGAATTTTTATAGAGTTCTTACAGTTATAAAACTTTTTCTATTAAAAAACAGGGACCTTGTGGGGCTTCTATTGACCAAATTTAGATTTCCCAGGAAGCCGGCGGAAGACAATCGGTTTTCCAATCGCTGATTGACCTCGCTGATTGACCTTACAACAAGCCCATTATGCACTGTGTTTGGATGCGCATGTGGTGGTGGTGACCCTCTCCCCAATCATAAAGCCTTCACAGCTGAGCGACGCGAGCTTTGGTATGTGAGTGTTATTTTTTTTTCTAGGGGGCCGCACCTACAAATGGGTTACATGTAGCCTCCCCCTTTGAAATCACTCAGCCTTTCGGGTTTCCCCTCTCATTCTCTCTGTACCTCTCGCGGAACAAAGAACACATTTCAGATATTGTTGGGAAACCCATCTAATCAGCATGGTCATCAGATAGGGGAACCTATTTTTTGTACCCTGTTAAAGGGTATTATCATTATATATACTTAATATATTTTTTAATATTTAAATCGTCATAACTTTTTTCCCATAAATAATATTTAATCTGAAATTTGGTATACCCCAGTAATTATTTGCTTTAAGAAAACATAGCCAGTTTCGCTCGTATCCTATGAGTCTTTCTAATAGATTTCCATATTTCCTATAGATAGTAGAGTATTACTAGTCGCCTTTTGAGTTCACTTCCTCAATACTTTTATCAACTACTAAAAACTGAAGGTTTCAAGGCTATTAAGTCGCCCCTTCACTCACCTTTCGAGACTTTGTTAAAATTCCATTATTTTTAGCTTTTTGCTGCAACGAAAAGAAGGGGGAAAACAGGCGATTAGAAAATGAAATTCTTTATATGTAATTCATTAATTGCAAACGTCATGTAATTGATCGACATTTTTGTACTTTTATACAAGGCGAAATTAAAGCGTAATTAAATTGTTTTTCGCTTTTCCTTTTTTTTTACAGCGAGTGAGCCACCCTGTTTCTCTTACACAACAAATAAAGTTAGCCACTGTCGGCTGTCTCTTCCTCTCGATACGCTCTCTCTCCCCCACATTGCTGCTGCTCACATGTGCGCAGTAAATAAAAAAAAAAGAGTAAAACACAAACAAAACCACAGCGAGCAAAAACAAAAAGGCAAAACAAAAATGTAAACAAACGCAGCAGTCCAGTTATGGTGCTCTTCTTCTTCTTCGCTTTGTGCTGCTGCTTCTCCCACGTGTGCGAGGGAGAGGGTTTTGTGCCCCCTGTAACTTGAGCACGTGAGAGCGTCTCGCTTGCACTCATACAGGGGAGTTGGGGGCCGAGCAACTGGAGTGGAGTGGGTGGAAGAGAGATGGAGACAGGGAGCCAAGCAGAACAAGAACAGGACTCGCGTGCGTGTGTGTGTGAATGCGTGCGAGCACGTTTTTATTTTTAGCCAAAATATGTCTTGCAAATTGAGAGCAAAAACAAAAAGGAAAATAAAGGCACGCACTTATTTTGCTCGGCGAAAAGCAAATGACCGCAAGAAGTGTTAATGCCTTCTTTCTTCTTCTTATTCTTGTCACAACTCCAGTTCTGTCGCCCTCTCTCTCTCGCTCTTTGTGGCTAGCTCTCCCTCTTTCATTTACATTTCCAACTGCGCACGTATAAAATTACTATGACAAATGCTTCAGAGTGTGTGTGCGTCGTGTCGTTACATTTTATTTTTTTATTTTAATTTTTCCTCTTTTTGAATTGATATAAATTGGTGTAAAAAGCTGGAAAAACTTTAATCAAAGTTCAGTGTTTTTGTTTTTTGCCAAGAACAGCTGTGGCTGTTTTTATTTTGTTTTTCTGTTTTGGCCGGGCTATTTTCGTTTTTGTTTTGCTTATCTGCCAAAAAAACAATAAAAATAAAATACTTTCACTTATATAAAAAAGCATTAAACAAGCAGGGAGAGCCCAGAGAGATAGTGAAAGTTGCCTTTTAATCGTTCTTTAAATTTTATCATCAATGTGACCTTTAAAATTGTATCTTTGAGAAGAATTTTTGGACGTAACTCGAATTTGAGAATTGCAGGAAGTAGAATTGATATAAATAGCACAATTTGTATAGTTATACATTCATAAATCTGTAGAAAATATCTCTGGTTGTATCATAATACATGTATGTTGCATCTTTAAGGTTCTTTATCCATAAACATCGTTCCTTGTAGTGTTGTCTCTTTCTTTTAGTTTGGATACATAAGTAGAGTTTTCTCTTTCTTTCAATTTGGTTAAGTAGCGTACTCTCTTTCCTCCACAACATAAAAGTAACGCTGTCTCTTTCATATATGATCTAAAATACTGCTGGTCTAATAAATGGTTCTTTTTTCTTTTAGATATGATCCTCAAACAATTTTAAAATAAATTTTAAGAGCATTTTCTCTATTTGGCAATTCTGATCTCATAGCATTCTCCCCCCAGCGTTTTCTCTGCCTTATAGAGATATGAGATACGACATCTTCTAACCCGGACACGTGGGTGCCTTGGAAATGTTGCGCAATTTGTTCTCTGCTCATTTATTTCCATGTTACATGGATCTAATAATGTTGAAAAAGCTTTTAAGCACTCACACTTTGATCTTCTCTCTTATTCTACCTCCCCAACAGCTGATTATATCAAACAGGTTACAAATGAGAGACAAAGACAGAGAGGCAAACAGACAGACAGAGAGAGAGCGTAAGACAGAGATAGCTAGGTGGAGCGAGCGAGTGAAACAGCGAGGTAAAGGGAGCGATAAAGAAGTTCAAAAGGCAGACCTGATAAACGACGGACGACGGCCCCATGCAAAGCAGCAAACAAAAGTGTTGACACACAGCAAATGCAACGCCACAATTAGAAAATGTGTGTCAATTATATTAAAAACAAAAAACGGAGGAAAAAACTCGAGTAGTTTTCCTGACTTCACCCAAAACACACAACTACAACAACAACTATTACATTTGAGGGAGTGGAAAGAAACGGCTAGCATGATTTGAATTGCCTTTTCAGTAATTTATGCTTGTGTGTGTGTGTGTCAAATAACGCTGAAGGGGGCGTCGCAAAGTCTCCCAAAGCGCTTCACCCACACAAACAGGCAAAGTACAACCTCACTATAAATATTCTATATAACCCGCCGAATAAGTTTTCGTGTTTCAAAATGATTTTTAACAGTTTTAATTTATTTTGGAATAAAATCCTAAATAAACAGAGTAGATTTACGAAATGTTAAAAGGATACTACGTGCTCTTGATACCCATTATTTAATTACACCTGTTTAGTTTTTTTGTTCGCTTTTATTGAGTACCCACTGTCACTATGTGCGATCTTCAATTATTCGTGAGCTCGCGCGTGTACGTTTGTGTGTGTGGGTGGTGTGCTACTGCTGGTGGTGGGGGTTGTGGGGAATGGGGTTGGGGTCCAAATTGCGCTGTATTGGTTTGCGCTGTGCTTTTGTCATTACGTCACCAACACATGCGCAGCTAACCAGCTGAGTGGCAAAGCAACGTCACAGATACACCACCACTACCAGCACACAGCCCTTAAAGCCATACAATTATTTTGAACACGAACCAACCTTTTTTTGTGTTTGTGGCTTTTTTGAAACGTTTCCAAATCCTCAAACTTTGTGATTAAATTTTTAATGTGAATTTACGATGATTTTCAACTGAACTTTATTTGTTTTGTGTTCATTATAAACTTATTATTCTTTCTTTTTAGGTATTCACTATGACTGCTTTTTGTCGCCTTTGATTTTGTGGCTTTAATTGGCTTTTAGTCCTGAAATTGGCAACAGAATGGCAATGGCCACATATTTTTGCACTTTTTCTAAGCTGCATTTGAATTCTCAACGCTTTTGAACAGCGCAACGCGTCGTGAACCTTATGTATTTTATATTAAAAATACACTCTTTGTATTCGTTGTTATTTTTTGAAGAGGTTTAAGGTTTTTTTTATTTTTTACTTTGTATATATTCAAGTTTCTCGAGTTCAGTCGCACGAAACGGAATCGGAGGCAGGTAAACGCGATTATTATTAGCGCAGCGTAGCAGCAGCAAGCAAACTTGTTTGCTTAGATTTTTTTTGTGTTATTTTCGGGTGGCCTTTGTATTTATTTTCTGGCCTCTTTTTTAAAATCTTTTTTAAATGCACTTCACACACGCACACTGTGGAAAAATAATGCTGTTTCTAGCTGCTGTTTTTCGCGCTGTGGTCGCTTTGAAGTCTCGAAATGAAATGAATTGAGAAATATAGAGCGGAGCGAGCGAACCGTTCGCTGCTGCTGACGGCAACTTTCTAAAACAGCTGAGCTGAGCAGCCAGCAGGCAGCCAGCCAGCGCTTTGTTTATATATATACTATATACATGTATATACACACTCTATATATTAGAGGTGGCTGAGGGGAAAACTACGTCGTACATTTGGCCATAGTTTTGTGTGTTTTTTTTTTCGTATGATTGCAACATGTTGCTAGGTAACAGCAGCAACGTCAGCAGTAGCAACATGTTTCCTTCGCTCAGGGGAAAATGTACACAAAAATCATATGGAATCGCGAAATACATACACACAAAACTACTCAAAACCCTCGAAAAAGTAAATAAATAAATAAACACACGCATATGATAAGCCTGAAGTAAATGGGTGAAATACGAAAATCATGCTGAGCCAAATCACAACTAGCAATTACAGTGGGAACTCAGTAAGAGGAATGAGTCGAAAATACTCCTTATATAAATTATTTAATTTAAATTATTTAGTGTACTTATGAAAATTATGGGTATTGTTGAATTTTGGGTCTTTCTTTTTTATATTCCATATTTTGTAAAACGTTACTGTTAATTTGTTTATTTAGTAAGATGTAAGTAAATGGAAAATGTTATTTCATTTTACTGTGCTTAATTTTACCTTTAATAATATATTTTTAAACAATTTTTAAACTACTTTCAAAATAAATAAGCAACACCGTTTGACCTAGATTAATAAAATTGTGTACAAACACATTTTTCTGTACAATTTGCAAGCCTTAATATTATTAAAATAAATATTTTTTGTTGTAAATAAACCTTTTTTTTTGTTAATTTTAAGCTACACATTTTAGTGGAACAAGAGCAATTGTTGTTGCTCTAGCGATTCAATAACAAAAGCCACTCACAGATACAGAAAAGTATACACCACACACACACTCGTACACACACGTAGACTAAACAAAAACAACAAACCGCCGAGAAGAAAGAAATAAAGTGTAGACAGAGATAGAGAACCCGTTTCCATATGTTTGCTCGATGCCATGTTGTCGAGTGTTAAGTGTGTGTTTTGCCTTATGTGCGCTGTTGGCGAGTGTATATAGCGATTTATATATAGTATATATCTTTATATGTATGTACATGCTTTGGGGTACTTGTTGGCAGATTTCTTCAATAAGCAGAAGAGCAAGCGAAGAGAAGGTGGAGAATCAAAAATAAAAAAAAATCAGAAAACAACAACAACGCATGCGCTTTTAATGCAAAATATATACATACATGGGTATGTGTGTATATAGCAGCCCCCCAAAAAATCGTCAGCGACCCAGACAACAGCAACAACATTCAGAATTTATGTTTTGCCTGCTACTTCTGTCGTTCTCTGCATCTCTCTTTGCCTCCTCTCTTTCCCACTCACTCTCCGTCTCGCTCTACCCGTCTGTGCCTATCTTTGTTCTTCACTTCCTCTGTTCTCCTCTACGATGCGAATCTTATCAGCAACACGCACACACACAATTTGCCACATATATCACACACACACTGTATTTACGTTGCTGATATGATTTGTACTTGACTTTATTTAACACAAACATTATTTACAGGGTATTTTATAGTCGAAACAAGGCCGAGATTTATTAGTTTTGAAGCAGAAAAAACTGAAGATTTGAAATCGATTAAAAAATGTACAAAAGTATGCTATGTTATGTTCACGAAAGAGTTTTGTATATAAAAAATAGCATTGTATAATTTTTCACGCCTTTTCAAAACGATTTAAAATCTTTTTTCATGTCGGTAATAAACTTCAATTACTTCATAGATTTTCCGAAAAAAATTAAAACCTCTTAATACATATTTCTTAAAAAAAAACCAAATCAATTTAAAATCAAACTATTAATAAAGAATTTCGAATCTACCTGTTGACGCGTTTCTCTTAATCGTTACCCACTGTAGCAGACAGTGGACTGAACTGGACGGACGACACAAACGCAGACGACACACATCCATATTCACAGATACTCGTCGGGCGCGTTCCAGCCGTCTGCAGAAGCGGTGAACTCAAGTAACCCAGGGCTCTGGAGCCGAAGGATACGCAGATACTCGGATACACGGCGGACTCACGGATTCACGGCGACAACAAAGAAGCAGCAAGCAGTCCAGACAAAGAAATGCCAAGACCAATGCGAAAGCGAAAACGAAGCCCAAGACCAAGACCCAAGAAGTCTGGGGTCTGCTACTCTCTTCATCGCTCTCCTTCCTGGCCAACAAAATAAAACAGGAAAACAAGAAACCGATGTTGCCCTTCACAAAGGAAGAAAAAAAATAAAATAATAATTTAATGAGGACTAATATTGAATGGAAAATGCACTTTTAAGATCGTATAACTCCTAATGTAAAGAAATAATATGATAAAGTGGCATTTTCATGATGCTAAAAGGGATATTCCTAGTTTGCTTTAGATATTTCTTTAAGGATTTTAAAGACTTTCTAAACAATAAATTTAATGATCAATTTATCTTCCATTTGTTCTCTTCAAATCCCGTCATTGTCCAAGTTTCAGTTTAGCGTTGATTGAAAGGTGTCGTAAGTAATTAATGTGGAAGCCTCGTGTGGCGATTAGCAGGTCTATCGATCAATTTGTACACCGGGGTTTTCCTCTCCATCTCTCTCAAAGCCAGACAGATATTTCCCATTTTTATTTTTTATCCCCGACCCCAGATAACAAGTTCGAGACAAATATTTGCCGTTTCCTTTTTCACTTCGTTTTTTTTTTTTTTTATCTCGTGCAAGTACAAATAAAACGTGTTTAAACCGCAGGGAACTCTTCATTTACAGGTAGATATATGTATGTACCCTATATATGTATACCCTACTTCTTATGAAAAGTCATGCTCGAAAATCGACAAAATTTTCCACGCAAGAGAAGCCCACAAGGTGGCGCTTTCAATAAAAGATCAGCATGAAATACAGATGAGGTCACAAAAGCCCTTGGGCTTAAGTAGTTTTTTCTTTGCCTTTTATTTTAGTTTTATGTTTTTGGGCCTTGTATTTTGTTGTATTTGTTTGCTCTCTAGCTTCAAAGCTTGAAAAATTCCGCTGATTGACGGCTGGCTTTCTTCGGTTAATTTTAATTAAGATGGAATTCGAGAAGACGTGTCGGTTATGAACGGGAATCTACAGTTGAGGTGGAAAATGTAGTAGTATTTACAAAAGATAGACTTAAAAACAAATACAAATAAAATAAAATACGTAAAATTCTCTTAAGTGTGATACAGACTATTGGTTTATATGTAGTTTGCATTCTATGGACGTAAGAATTCCCAAGTGGCTAGTCAGCAACAACTATTGATTAAAAGAATTAATAGTTTCCTAACGAAACTGCGTTTTTTAAATATTTATATTATAATTTATATGTAAAATAATTATTTTATTTCTTAAGATTAAACTCTATTTTTTTTATAATACAATTATTAGTTTTTTACTGATATTGTAATTTTTTTATTAATACAGTTAAAATTTAAATGTCAAATACATTTTAATAATATTTCAAAAGATTTAATTTTTAATTTTAATTAAACAAAAAAATTCGGTATAAACCCCCTTTATCTTAATATTTTAACCTTGACTGTATTTATCTACCCATGTGTGAAATAGCTTCGAATTAATTGTTAATTTTTTGTAACTAATACTTTCATAAAGCTCTTATGTGTGTATGTTGCCAAATAAAAATGTTGCTACAGCTTGTTTTTCATGCTCTCCCTCTTTCTATCACTCTCTGCTTTTGATACACAAAAAGGGCTCCCCTGTCTTCCGCTTTTTATATGCGCAGTTGTTTTCAGCACACAGACACTCACTCACACATCCTCAGTTAATTGCGTCGATCAGCTGTTTTGATAATAAAACGGTTAAAAACCTTATGAAAGCAGAAAGCAGCCGCCAAAGGGGAAATGGAAAAAAATAAAAACTAACAACAATGTCTGTGTTGTGTTTGTTTATTTGCCATAACTTATAAATTATAGAAGCGTTTTTGATTGCCTCACAACCTGCGACGAAATTCCCTGCAATCCCCTAACAATGTGTAAAAATGTGCCGAGAACGCAGTTCGAGTTTTCGCGTTTCCCGTTTATAACGACGCGAGAGACCCTTGGAAAAACCTTGGATTGATTGCAAGCAAATATAGACCGAACGAACCCAAGGCAGACGGGCCAACTCTTACACAAGGCACAAGTGTTGGGGAAGCTTGTGTATGGCACAGTGGGAAATCCTTTCATAGTTACACTATATATTATCTATATCTATAATTTTTATATGCATAGATATATAATCCTAAAGATAATCGCTTAAAAAACTATATCAAACTTATTAAAATTTATAGGGGTTGCAACCAATTGACTTTCGTTTCAAAACAGTCAAAACTCTTGGTTTTTAAAAATTATTGCCTACTTTTTGGCGAATGAGTTGGGGAAAGAAAATATAATGCCTTTTTGTGGCTGTCATTTAGAAAGGATCTCCTTGATTTTTGGTTTTATAGCTTAATAATACTAGGAAGATTTGTATAAAGTCAATAAACTAACCCAATTATGGCTGCTACCAGATTTAGGATGTTTTTCACATAGGATGTTTTAATTCATGAAATCCAAACTTTTTAGATCAGTTTTAAGGATTAATGATATATATAAACTTAGGGGACCTATCCTTTCCATAACCACTGTACAACCCTTGGCAATGTCTCTACTTTTCCGATTCTTTGAGCTCTTCTGTGGCTGTCCCTGTGTTTTCTTTCGTGTTTTCCGGCACACCAAACACACACTCACACCAGCTGTTCTTGTAATTTGGCCCACACGTGACTGTGATTGACTCGCCAGGTGAAAAGTGTTGGAGGAAAAGAGCGTAGCGGGGTAGAGGTAGGTAAAAACAGCAAACGAGGTGCTGCCACTGTAATGAGCTTTCCACGGAAATGTGGAAAGTTTAAGGTTGAGAGCAGAGACAGCTGCGACATCAAAGCCAAGTGTGTCGGCCATTTTGGACTCGAGTGATTGTGGGCGGGATTATTAGGGGGAGCGATTGGAGGCTAAAATATAAAGGGGGGTACACAATATATATAGATGGCCGATGACCCAGCACTTTGATAATCTGTCTCAGATAGCCAGACAGGCGGACATTTTGAATAAACACAAAGCCTATCGATAGCAGTTAGTTATATTTAATTGGCTTGTGAAGAGATAAGGCTAAAGCAAATATAGAAGGGAGGTTTAGATATAATACTATCAAATGGCATTGAAATATATTTTTTATATATTATTTATGATGAAAAAACCTAGGAAATTTGTAAAAGGACGCTTGTTTACATATGGTTTTGTTGTTGCATTTAAGAAAGTGTTTCTGAAAGTATTTTCAAATAAATTTGATTACAAAAAAGAATCCGTGTGATATCTAAGCCTATAAAAAACGGAAAATATGTATAAGCTACTCTATTTTTTTTTCAAGTAATCTGGAAATAAGCGTGCCATGACGCAATTAAGTATCTGAAGGGAATAAAATGGAATACGAATACAAAAATGGGAACCATACTTTAGAAAACCAAATACCAAGAGCCATGCGATGACTACATGATGTTTATTTTTGTAAATTCGCTAAAGCAAAGGCAAAACAAGAAAAAAAAAAAAACTGAACAAAAAAAAATAAAAGCAGAAAAATAAATAAAAATCTAAACAAAGAGCTGTTTGGGAATTCATATGGAAAATGATTTTGGTTTCGTGTCTGTCTGTCTTTCGATTGAATTGATAAAGTAGCGAATTGGAAAAGAAATGCAAATTCCATCAAAGCCCCGTGTTCCGTTTGTTGCACGAATATCAATCAAAGCGTTCTACAAGGAAACCCCTCGGCCCTTCCTTTTCCGCTCTCCCGAAACAACCCTTCTTTGGCTTAGAATGTACAAAAGCCCAAACAAAGGAAAATCAACAGATTCGAGAGGAGAGTGAGTTCCAATTTCCAGACAGCCACCACTTTTCCTTCCACTTTCCATCCCGAAAAAAACCCCTAAATTTCCATCAGCTGTTTTTATCAAATTTGTTGTTTTGGTGGGTTCATTGGCTTTACATCCCCTCTATTGTCCCACTCTCTCTCACTCTCCTCCTTTGCTCAGTGAAGAGCACCCGAAAATGTTGTTACTTTTTAATTTCTTCTTGTTTTTTTGCGTTTTCATCCCAAACAAAGTCATTCAACCCAGGCAACACAATAACAACAAAATAACGTAAAATAAAACGCAAAAATAAAGGAGGAGCAAAAGCAAAGGCAATAACAACAACGGAACAACGGGAACGGAAAAAGTCAACGGCTGAAACGTTGGGGTCACTGCTCACAGTTAGCCCCCTCCCCACCTCTCTCACTCCCTCGCACTCTCACACCTCTCGGACTGCCCCACTCTCACTGGCATCTCCCCCTCTCGCTCTCGGGCAGTGCTCTTAAGAGCAAATTTTTGAAAATACTTATAATGCGTAGTAAAGTCCACCAAAGAATTTCTACACGGCAGCAAAATCGCAAAAATAAATCGGATTAGGAATCTTAATCGCCAGATATATAGGAATTATTTTTTTTAAGTTTTGGTTTTATATTTATGGAAAGCCAGAAAATAATCTATTTACACTAAAAATTATTTCTTAGGTTTCACAAATATAAATATTCTTTCCTATTTCGCTAAAGTTTATACCATTATAATTACAATCTCAAGCCCTTTTTAAAATTCCACAAAAAACTATTTCCTCAGTGTTGAAGTTGAAAATTATATGACCAACGTTCACCCCCTCAAGAAAACAACCAGGATATGTTCATTAAAACTCATTGAAAAAGTACAACAAAACAAAAACCAGCAAGCCAACAAAGGAGACGCAACCGTTCTTTTGCCTTCTCATTTCTTATCGGAACCAAAATGTGATATACGACCCTGAATCGTAATGCAATAACCCCAGGGAACTAAAAACTGGGACTGGGAATCTGAGATAGTAGACCAGAAGGAGGCATACTCGTACCTTATCAGGGGTTTTCGGTTTCTGGTTCTGTTTCAGTTTCGTTTTTTGGAACGGGTTATCTTGGGGCCCCCGCATAACCGCCTGCCATAAATACGAAAATAATAATAAATGAAACATTGAAAGTTGTTACAAAACCAAAATAAATATAATTAAGGTTAAGATAAGCCCATTGCGGTTTTCTAGGTTCCTTTCCTTATCGTGTGGAAAGTTAAAGAATTGGGGTGGAGGCTACACATAACACTTATGGCTTCATGAACACTGCCTGGAAAACCATAAAAAAGCACACAGACACACAATTATTAAGGACTTCCGTTTTTCCTTTCCCTTGGGGTACTTTTCTGAACCATACATTTAAGGAAATTAGCATTGGTGATTTGAGGTTTTCAAAGTACATGATTTACTTTTAATTAGGTTATCTCTGTTGAATTCTGAAAATCGGTTGCCATTAAGGGTATACTCGGAAACAAGCGTGAACTTTTTCTGATAATTATACGTATTCGTCTGAGTATGGATGAATACGGGAATATTATGATTCATAAGTTTACTTACAAATGCGGGCGTTTCATTCGTTTAAGTAAAATTTGGTTTATCACCAGCAATCAAGAAAGTCATAAGACAGATTTGTGGCCAACAATTGCCCAATTTACAAATGTATTTCCTCAACAGAATAATCATTACATGAGGGGAATTTAGTTCTGTGTTTTTTCATTGTGTCTTCTCTAGAAAGCCAAAAATATTTTGATTTTCTTGATACATTTTCTGTGGGTTAATTTTGTTTATTTCAGGCGAAATAACTTAGACATAAGTAACTTGGCAATGCAAATTTTCGGTTTTGTTTTCTTTATTTTTGAAACATGTTTAAATTTTGTTGATGCCTAATTTATATTTAGCTAATATTGAAAATATTAAATGGATATGATGTATTATGCCATATGTACAGACTTTTTAATAAATACAATTTCATAAGTTAATATAGTAATAAGGCAACTATTTTGAAAGTAAGTTTAAAAATATTTAATTATTATGTAAATAAAATGTCTCCTTTTTAATTTGAACCTTTTCAATATAAGATATATAAAAGTAATTTTCTTTACGAATTTCAGGGTATTTATACGTTTTTATCCTACTTCTGTACGATCCCCTTTTCGACATGCCTAACTCCTGCATTACAGGGTATTTTCTCCTTTCCATTTCCCTCTACCCACTTCATTTCGCCGCCTTTTGATCGGGCATTTATTGGTATGGCGGTCAGCGAACGATGGGGGGCAGTGACGGGACACCGACAACAACCGTTAGTCCGTTAGGTACAGGTACAGTGCAACATCTTTAATCAGTCTGCCAATGCAGACTGCAGACTTCTGCCAAGATTTTCGCTTTGTAATGCGCACTTGGCAGCGAAATTGCGGCGACCGCAGCATTTACAGCCAATTGCATAAGCAGCAAGCAGTCCCCTTTTGTGCTATCGTTTAAACAAATCAATGCAAATATTAAATCAATATGGATGAGAGCTACTCAGAAGTGTCGACCGTTTTTAATGTAATTTTCTTTGTTGTCTCGTTTTCTTCTGCGCAAAAAAGGAATAGGAAACGAAATGAGACGAGAATTTCAAGGATACAGCAAAGTCGGCGCTAACAGTTTCTTTGTCTCCTCTGGCGCTCTCTCTCTCTCTCTCTCTTTCTCTTGCTCACAGCTGATTAAGAGTGCGGGGGTGGGATGAAGGAAGCCTGAAGAGACAACAATAATAAATATTGAAGCGAAAGCAATGGAACGTGAATTGAAATCATTTACTTTGACCATAAAAAGAGTATCAACGAAGAACGCACAAACCCAGATATAAACAAATACAAAACCAACACAGAAAGAAATTATTTGCAATATTTACAAGCCTTAGTTTTATCTATTTAAAAAATATATATCTTATTTTATGTATCTCAAAGTCAAGTGAGCCTTAAATTCTTTTATTCTTTTAAATATTCAGCAACCTTTAAACGTTTTAATGTTTTCGTTCAGTGCATCCGTTCAATACATAAGGTATCGCCTTGCCTGCTTTGTTTACATAATGCCCCGCATTTCCAGTTTCAAGATCCGCTTCAAACGCAGCGTCTTCTAACGACAGACGCTTTGAAAACTGATGAAATATCATTAATATAGCTCAGAGAGCTCGCATAAAGTTCAAAGCAATTAAAACTCAAGCTTGTCGATTTGGTTTGATTTTGTGCGAAACTCGAAGAAGATGTTACCGAGAAGAAGGAGAGTGCAATAAAAATGGCCGACTTGACTTACCTTCTTTCTCTTCGCAGCGGAAGATCGTTAAAAGGCACAAAATTTCGGCTCAGTGCAGCGGCAATTTGTTGTTGTTTCGCTAATTCCAATTAATTCGACATTTTTGCTGTTTATTTGCTGGCTTTTTTGCTGGGCTGCAAATATTATTGATTTCACTTGCTGTTGCTTGCTGCCTTCACAACACACACTCGCACACCCTGTCGCATACAGGGACATACACACACTTGCACACACTCAGCTGTGCTGCTTCTTCTTCTCCCTGGATTTTGCGTCTATATCACACATTGATTTTTTGCGATTCGAAGCACTTGGTGGCCCTTGATTGAATATATACCGCATATATATTTTATATAACCCACGGATGGCCACTTTTCACTGCAATTGCACAATTTTCACGCCTTGATAAGACTTATTTGCCTGCGCGGCTGCTGCTGCTGCTCCGCTTTTGCGGTGGAAAAACGGTTCTTTTTCGCTATTTTCGCCTGCACCCACGCACTGCTCTTCGCTCTTTGCTCTCTCCACTCTCCACACCGCGTTTTATCCTTCGTTGCTTTTTCTATTTACCGGAATTGATCGTTCTCAACTTGGACGCCATTGCAGCTCCACTGGCGAAAAAATCGGTGGAAATGCCAGCACAGGTGGAATACGTGCACTGCGGCTGCTGCAGCCGTTGGTGGCGTGGAAAAACGGGAAAGGCCGCGCCTACACTTTCATTGGCAGCATCATCGCGTTGCGTTTTCGCCGCGGCTTTCGAGATTCGCATAATTTTCACTTTATTATTGCGCACAACGGGCCTGCCAAAATTGATTGTTTATTTTTTTGTTTTCCTTTTTTCGTCCCCCAACAACACAGTAGGTAAGACTGTGAGACCAGACCAGCTGTGGACGTGCCAGTGTGGCAGCATTGCGCAAGCGGTAGAAATCCCTACTGCATGGCGGCGTTAATGCTGTATGACACGACATTTGAATGGCGCAATTAATTTTTAATTTGTATTTAAAATAATAATAATATTAATATTTATCTAACAAAGACAGAATATTGAAAAAATAATACTTACTTGTGAAAAATAAAGATAAAGAAGTATTTATAACCCGCATCAAAGAAATTTAAACACTCGCACCTCTTGATATTTAAAATATTATTTATGTTAAACGTTTCTCAGTTTAAAATGTTTTGTTTATTTTTTGTAGTCATATTAAATTTTGTTAATTTCCGAGTGATTTCTTTTGTGTATTACTTTTTGTTTGCAAAACTACACACGTACATACGATGTAAATATATAAGTCTGCATTGTAAAGCCTTTATGTAATACATATACATAATATATATATATATAGGTGTATATAATATATTATATTTATTTCTCCTTTTTAAATGTAAATTTTATTGAACCAAATGTTATTTTTTGTGTGTGTGAGTGTGTGGTACGGAACTTTCCATATACATATATATTTTTTCGGCTTTTGTTTTTTTTTTTTTTAACTCTAACTCTAAATTAATACATATCAGTTGTGATTTTTAGTTGATTTTGTTTGTTAAATAGTTTTTAAAACAAAGTTTGAAACACACTACAAGAGACAGATATAAAGATCCGTTAAAATACGCAACTTACAACTCTTGTTTAATTTTCCTTTTTTTTTTTAGATTTATTTTTGCTGTGTAAATACGACTTTGACTTTTTGTTTTTCATTTGTTTGTTTCTAGGAAAATATATGGTAGATATATGTTTTTTTTTTATGACACCATTTACTTAGCTTAATTTTTTTTAGAGAGGATAAAAAATAAATCAGGAAAATATCTCATCTGGCATCGCTTTTTTGCGTTTATTGTGCTTTTCTGTGTTTGTTGGGGGATTCTGGATGTGGGGGGTTCCTAGGAATAAGTGAGCATCGGAATGGGCTAGAGCTATATTCCAGCTCACAGGTTGGGTTCGGTTCGATCTCTTGAGGATTTGGGCATATACATAGTTCAGAGGGGGAAACCTTCAGTTGTGGAAATCGAAAATCCAAGCGTAAATTTAAACTAAACTAATTAGTAGTGTGTTGACCCAAACTGTGAGCTACGGAACGAACCCTTATTTTTCACATTTTTACAAAATATATATAGAGCCGTATCGATCAGAAGTGACACCAGAAAACTCTGAAGCTATTGAAATCCATTAAGAAGTGTGCTAATACTTTTCTGATTTATTTTCCAAGCTGGCTTCAATCTATAGAGCTTCCTGTGACTCTTCTTCTCTAACATCTAAGTGAGTGAATCCAGTGGGGGTTTCTATTATCAATTTATTTAGTTATTTTGATGTGTGGGTAGGGCAGACGATGATCCATTCGTTTGTTCGTTGTGTAATATACATGGCTATACATACAGAATAATGCTAATTTGCTGAACATATTTTCTGCTGGCACTAGACTTGACTTGATCAAGTACATATATATATATATATAGAGGGGATTGCAGCACAGAAATCGCTTTGAATTTCTAATTCTTTAAAAAACAAAACTCTAAAATAAAATACAAATATTTTACTGCATACTTTTATACATCCTTTTTAATAGCTTTCATATCTCACAGCGATTTCTGTGGCCTTCCTGTTATGTGTTGTGTGTATTTATGTGAACGCTTTGTGGTTCTATCGACATGTTCCGGAGTGAGTGATAAAATCCCTTCCTAATCCAGATGGTGTTTTTTTCTTCAATAATTTAGTTTAATAATTTAGAAAACATTTAATACAGGCGCATGCGAGTGACGAAAAAATAGAGTTAAAAACTAAACGCTTTTTAGCTGGGGTGCCACTTAAATTGCTTTTAGTTTTATTATTTTAAAATCGGTGTAAAAAAAATATTTCAAATTCAATTTTAAAGCAAATATCCTCAGCAATTTCTGTGGCATCCCGGTTACAATTGCATTTCGCTAAGGCTAGACACAGAACATTCAGCGGAACGACCTGAAGCTGATAGATATACAATACATATACACATATATATAGTTATATATACAGAGTGGCTATTATCTCATTAAGCTAGCAATTCGTCGGGCTGCAAGTTAATAACAAATAAACACACAGAGCTCTTGGGGGACGCTAATACACAAATTTCACACAAAACTAAAGGGAGGTCTTCTAGTTAACATAGTTGCAATATTAAATAAAATAATCACAATTTGATGCTGGTTTTCGTCGCAAAGTTTTTAAAAAACTTGCTCTCAAAAAACTAAAACTAAGATTAGGTTTTCTTTTTCGTTTTTAATGCCGCTGCTGCTGCTGTTGCTGTTGCTGCTGCTGCTGCTGCTGCTGCATCGCCGCATCGAGCAGTCCTAGCATATGCATGAAGATCATCGAAACGATGGTCAAACTGAACACCATGGCAAACATGACGATGCACACCGGCCACCAGCATCAGTCCGTTGCTGTCTTGCGCATTATCTTCCTGGCAAAGCCAATGGCCGTATCTCAGAGAATCTCACAGCAGCGGCAATAGCGCGGTCGATGTCCACTGGTCACCGCCGGCGGTGTTCCGGGTGCAAAATAGGCATGCACCTTGATATTTGGTAGATGGTTCTGTCGCGAGAGCGAAGCAAAGTTATTCCGATTTCTTAATAATATTTGTAAGCTGACAACTTACCTTAAGCTTTCGTATGGCTGTGCGGGTGATAAGCTGACAATCAAATAGCTCGATCCGCTGCAGATTGTGGCAGGACACCAAATGCTCCAGCGTTCGATCTGTGATCAAGGGGCAGTTGTCCAGCTCGAGGACAGAGAGGATCTCAGCGGCACAGCTGCCTGTGGTGAGGTGCCTAATGCCATCGTCCGTAATGAGCTCACAGTGCGAAAGGGTCTGCGGGGAATATAAAAATATATAAATTTATAAGGTTAAGCTAAGTCTCATCTTACGAGTTTCTCCAAACTGGGACACCCGGTGGCCAGATGTGCCAGCGTTAGGTCCGTTATCTGGCTGCACTCCTCCAAATCCATTCGCTCCAGATACTTGCAGTTACGCCCCAGCGCCTGGAAGCCAATATCCGTAAAATTGCGGCAACCGGACACCTCCAGTGTGTTCAGCTGATGATTGTGCTGCGATAGCGACATGAGCGAGAGATCGGTGAGATCCGCACACTTGGACACGCACAGTTTTTGGAGCTTGTGACAATTAGCAGCCAGCTGGCGGATCGATGAGTCGCTTACGGTCTTTAAGATTGAGAAATAAATTATACATAAATTTAAATGTAAAAATTATAATAAACTAAGTATTTGTACCTCACAGCTATGTAGATTTAGCACCATTAAATCGGGACAGTATTTGGCCAGGCACATTATGGCATTGTCATTTATCTGTTTACAACCTTTACTGCTAAACTTGCGCAGCTTGACGCAGCCGCGGGCCAGCGCTTCGACGCCATTTTCGGAGATCAAATGGCACCAGGACACGTTGATCTCCATGAGGTTCTGCGGGATATAGTACAGGATATAGTAATATATTTCATGACTCTCTATGGAATAAAAAAACCTACTGGACAGCCATCGGATAGATACTTTAAGCTGTTGTCAGTTATATTGGAGCACGAATCCAAATTAATGGCTGTTAATTTGGAACAATATCTGCTGATGGACTGTGTGGATATATCCGTTATCTTCTTGCATTCGGAGAGGTCCAAGTGTTCAATATTGTGGCAGTGATTCGCTAGAGTTCTGTTAAGTTTTAGAGGGTTTGTTAGATGAGAATAAATATGGTTAGAGAGATATTTACCTCACGGACTGATCTCCCACCGACTGACAGCCACGCAGCGATAGTGACTTGAGGAAACCGCGGCATCGCTGCGATATATTCTCAATCACTGGACCCTGTTTTGTAGATAGAATATTGTTTCAAAATCAGCTTTCACTTTCTACAACTCATAATTCGAATGAAACCAAAGGTTTTCCCTTTCAAAACTCACCTCTATATCACGTTGAAAGTCGAATAAATTGATTTTCTGCCAGCTGGAACCATCGAGGGCCAGCACATTCCAATATTTGCATACCTGGGAAGCAGAGTAGCGCAATGAAAGTTCATTAGTACAGGAAAGTCGAATATATAGACATATGGGGGGTCTGGTCTGGTCTGAAACTAGTATCCAACTGGGAAGGCTTGCTGAGCAGTTCATTTACCTGTGCACAGCGACATAGTGAGACCACGTCCAGATAGGAGAAGACGCGCAGCAGTACCTCCTTTGGCAGTTGTTTGATTAACTCATCGTCCAGTTCGGTGGCGCCCAGGAATGTTTGCTGTAACGGTAACGGAGGAGCATACATGGCGGATGAGCGATGTGGCTACTTTAATGCTTTCAACTGTGTGATCGATTTCCAATTGAAGATGTGATGGCTTAAATAATATTATTAACTGGAAGTGGTTTGTCCCCCCAAAAAACAAAAACAAAAAAAAAGAGAGAGAGCTTTAATGAAAACCAATAGATCGAATTGAATAAATACGAGTCTGGGAAGTAAACAAACTAATTGATGGAGGGGAGGAGTCTCGAAAAGGCCAGAGAGGAGGAGCTTGTGGAGATTCTTTTGTTTCTTGGCTTGGGTTTGATTTGATTTGATTTGGTCTTTGGTGTCTTTATGTACAGTATGCTGGTTGGATCAGGCATGATATCATATCATAAATGGTCAGCGAGAAGGTGGTGGTGGCAATGGTTCTGTATCTTTTTTATGATCTTCTTAATTTTTCTTACTGCCTGTTCTTCAAGCTCGAGCGTATGGTTGTTGCCCAGTGTCCTTTGCTGCTCCTCGGAGGAGCTCATCGAGGAACTATCGCTGCTGGTGCTGCTGCTGCTGCTTGTCTCCAGTGTTTTAGGATTAAGATTTGCATTTGGCAAGGTGTTAATTACAGGCGTTGCACTGCCAAATGTGGCCGTACGCCAAATGCTGTTGCAAATGCCACTGATGATGTTGCCGCTGCTGTGATTATTGTTGCTGCTGCTGCTGGTGGTTGTGGTGGTGGTGGTGGTGCTGCTGCTGCTGGTGTGATTGTGGCCTAGATTGTTGCTAGTGCTGCTGCTGCTAGTGTGATTCCTGTTGCTATTACCATTTATTTGTAAGCTCTGTTGTTGTGGCTGGTGATTATTATTATTATGATTATTATTGTTGTTGCTCTCACTGCAGGCCGTACTGTGCGTGCCGCTGCTGCTGCTAAAGCTGGCACTGCCACTGATACTGCTGCTGCCGCTCGGTGGCAGCAATAGCTCAATGCTGCCACTGGCTCCACCGCCTGAGACACCGCCACCGCTTGCTCCGCCTACCACACCGCTGCTGCTTGCCTCACCGCCTCCATTGCTGCTGCTGCTGGCAAACATGCCGCTGAACTTTATCAGTTTAGTTTACTTTTTATTGTTTATTGTTATTTCTTTTTGTTTCTCTTCTCTTCTCCTGATTCAATTAACTCTTCTTTTTCCGCTGTCTCTCCAAAGTGAATGTACGATTAAAATATTCACAAATTGCGTTCTTCCAAAAGCGTTGCTCCCTCGCGCTCTTTCCGCTTGTTTTTTATTTATATATATTTTTTGTTTTTTTGTATTTTCGATTAAATCACTTATTGCTGCAGGAACTGGTTGAATATAAAGAAAGAATATACTTGGAAAAATAGTACAACATTCTGTGGAATTTATTAAGTATCTAAACAGAGGAAGAGAGGGTGTTTTTTTGGGGACAACCAAGGTCTTTGTGGCCTTAATTGAAATGCGCAGCCAAAACTTTAAGCTCTTTTTCGTGGCAGAGGGGACCGACACCCTACAAACCCCTTTAAATAAACACACACATCAAACACACACTCTATACATTGTGTTGTGGCATTCAACCTAAATGAAAAGTCATCAGTGGCAATTTAAAAAAGGCAATCGATCGAACGTGTGACGAATTTGAGCAGCGAAGAGCCCGCGAACAAGAAATAAGTGTGTATAATAAATAATAATGACAATAACACAAGATTGAATTGATAACTAAAGGGTATTATCTACCACTTATAGGGGTATAATAGAGTTTTTAACAGGCTTGGTATTTTATTTAAAAAATTTTATTTTGTATTAAAACAATCTTAAATATTAATAAAAAAAAGATTAAATTGAAAACTAAGGCCCTTGTAATAAAAACTAAGCGGTATTACCTACCATTCGAAGGCGGATAATAAAGTTTTTAATATGGTTGCATTTTATTTGTAAGACTTAATTTTTTATTAAAGAAAATCTATATAAAAAATGGAATAAAATGGAGTAACATACAGAAATGTGTAAGAAATAATTTAATTGAAAACTATCATAATATATTCTACCATTTTTAGGGGGTATAATAGAGTTCTTACATTTTGTTTGTAAGATTACATTTTGTATTAACGAAAATTAAACAATACTTTATTAAATTATAAATAAAGCGGAGTTATAAATACCACAATATACAGAAACGTTTAATAATTCAGTGTTCACAGGCTTAGTATTAATTTAAAAGATGAAATGTTATAATTAAAAAATATGTATAAAATGATGAATAAAATGGAGTAATAAATACAGAAACATGTAGAAAATGCTAATTAATATTTAATCAAGAAATTCTAAACAAATGCCCAAACCTTTAAAATTGAAAAAAGTCGTATATTAATAAAATTACAATTCTAAAGAAACTGAAAACAAGGGTTGCCGAAAAACGCAGAAAACTTTATTAAAAAGTTTGCTTAACAAAGTTTCTAACTCTCGAAGCGAACATAAAATGTTTAAGAAATTATATAAACTTTATTTCTACTTTAATTTAAAAAGTTGCACACTTCCAAAACTAAAATAAAAAGTATAAAAACTTAATTTTAACTTGGCTCAAGCGTCTGAAACAAAAATTAAAATGCTTGAAATCTCCAAATAGCATACAAAAATAAGTCTATTGAAAATATAACC
The DNA here is from genome assembly GCA_008042655.1 of Drosophila burlai. NCBI lineage: Eukaryota > Metazoa > Arthropoda > Insecta > Diptera > Drosophilidae > Drosophila > Drosophila burlai. The sequence continues at coordinate 160,899 of VNJT01002123.1, forward strand.
CAGCAAAAAGCCTTAAAGAACTTCAAAGATACCTCACAAAAAACAGTGTATATAGCCTCTTCACTCAACAAGAATCTATTCTTTGCTCTTTCAGAAGTGACTTTAAGTGGCATAACAATGACAGCAAAACGCTGCGAATGTATTAAATATCAGTTATTTAATTGTTATTTCCACAATTGAAGAACAATATGAATAAAAGCACAAGCCATGCATATGTATGAGAATCAAATAAAGCTCATTGAAGGTCCAATGAATTATTGATTTGCTGGCTTGATCGCAAAATACAAATAGGAGTTGACCATATATATATTATAATGTATATAGTTTTCCATTAAACTAGAGCAGGGTTGGACACTGAACTTTAAGGTCGGAGCCCGATAAGAAAACTGATAATAAAAACTCTTAGAGTCATAAATTGGAAAGCTTATAGGAGCTAAGATAAGAGGAAATATAAAACTGTGCATAAAGACAAGTGTAGGCTTTGTTTTTTTTATTAAATTTTAGAAGCTTGAAGTTTTTTTTTAATAGCTCAAAATTATATTAAATAAACCAGCTAAGCTAAGCAAAAATTGAAATAGTTTGTAAATGTTTGTATATATTTCCTTTTTTAATACTAAAAAACCATTCGATGTGTAGATTTTGCATTTATAACTTTAAATGCTTGGTATTTCCTAAAATCCTTTCCAAAATATCCACTAAGCTCACATCTAAATCCCAAAGCAACCTGCTAAATCTATTTAAAATTGAAGAACAGAAAAGAACACTTAAAGTGACCTGGTATTTTGCTTTTATCTTTCACACGTACTTTATGCAAATTCCAAGCCATGCAGCTGAGACCTCAAAAAAGAGTCAGTTTCAATTCAATTCGCTTTAAGTGGAATGGAAGCGACAAGTGCAAGGCATTTCTCACTTTGATTGCTCGTTGCGTTTTGCATAGTTTATTATTTATTTGATCATGCAACACATGGCGTATACGTAATGCCAAAACAGCTGAGAGGGGGAAAATCAGAGGTGGAAAACAGCGTGTGTGCGTGTAAACAAATTATAAATTCCCATATACTTTCTCGAAGGCGACCTCGAGCTGAAGAAATAAAAGGTAATATATATATATATATCTGTGTGTATATATTGAAGAAGATATATCTGTGAGTTGACAACAAATCTGAGCTGCATTTTATATAAGCCATGACCGGGTCAGCCTTTGATAGCAGCCACTGATAGACAAGCTTTGCTCCTGCCATATATTCACACCATATACACTATATACAGTATATTCTCTTTATATACACATATATCACATAGGCAAGGTCAGGCGCTTGAGGAAAAACTGGGTCAGCATCCGAAATTGGGTTGCACTCAATGCTATATTTTCACTTATAAATATAGACAAGCTCAGGGGGAAAAAAAACGCATAGAAGAAAAATTCATTCCCAATTATCAACACACACGCAGCAGCACACGAAACAGCTGATGACACACCAGGGAAAGCAGGGAAAAAACAGGCGGAAAAGTCCAAAACAAGTGCAACTAAAGAGCTGGAAAAACACTGAACCAAAAACACATTGCAACCCACAATCACACACATCCGACACACACACACTTTGAGATACATTTTATACATTTTGCAGTTACTTGGATTACCATTTGTTTAGGTTTTTGTATTTTCAAGCGAACTCCTCCTTGTTGCTGAGCTATCACGATTAATTGCATGAGGAAAAATGGATTTTCCGTCGCCCTTTGCCTAGGAAAAACCGTGTGAAAAGTGGGGAGCACAAAAACACGCAGGAGAGCCGACGATTTTCGCGAGACACCATCGATGACAACAGAGCGCAGAATGTGAACTGAGGAACGGAGAATCGAGAATGGAGAATCCCGAGCTTGAAATAAAACAGCTGAGCGAAGCTTGCTCTCTGTGTAATTTTCCCTTTTCGGAAAATGCATCTCCCAGAGCGAGAGAGAGAGGGAGAGCAAGCATGGCATTGCACCCACAAAATCAACCAACAAAGGCAGACGACACACACAAGCAACAAAGTAAAAAAAAAGATACTGGCTAAAAAGTCTCAATGAGAGCGAGTCTGAACCCTGTGCAAACAAAAAAGAAAAAGACCTCAAGAACTTCAGATGCCCTTGCTGCAAAGCCACTTGAACTTTTACGCAGGGTTAAATCGGAGAATTAACACAATACCTAGCAGGGTCTAACTTATGTGTCTTTTGGTTTTGAAAACATTTTAATTTTATTAAAACTTCTAGAGAAAATAAAGGAAAGTAACTAACAATAGGAATGATATACAAATAAATTACAAGAAATTTCCTGTAAAATATACTGACAAATATAACTGAAATAACTTAATTTAAATACGTATAGATAAAAAATAAATAAATTAAAGATATAAAAAAAAAAAATTCTTGATACTGTGCTTTAATTTGTCTTTTTTTAAAAATGACGATTCGATTTATCGAACAGAATATTTAATTAAAATAATAATATATATATTCTCCGTTTCATAGGGTATTCCATAATGAACTGTAAATACCAAGCAAATATATCTCTCTTATTCTCTCTCTCCTTCTAAATATTGTACATATCTCTCCCCCACTTCAAAATTCCCTCTCTCTCTATCTCTCTCTTTTGTGGCAAAATCTGCATGAGTTGCAGCAATGCTGCCAGACATTTTCACAGTCAGCTGTTTATCGGGCAATCTGTTTACTTTCGTTTGTTATTGGCTTTCGCTCTCCGAAGGTGAAGATAAGTTAAGTACTCTAAATACCCAAGTACCAAGAATGGACAATCAATAAGCCCCCAAAAATAAATAAGCAAATCGGTGATGTGTGATAAAAGCTTAAAGGAGAACGCAATTAAAACCAGTCATCTTTGTCATTTCCTTATTATTTTTTTGTATCGCCAAATTAGCACATTAAGCGGTCTGAAGCCAAAAATATAAGAATTATATTATTTTAAAGCTTTTGAATTACATGTTCATATGATTTTGGGGTATAAGGTGTAAGAGGTTGCCAAAATGTAATACAAGGAAAAGGAAAAAAGGATAAGGAAAAAGAATGTACATGCCAGCAGAATGTGAAAAATTTAAACAGTGGAAATAGGAGATTAAATAAATTGCAAGTGAATATGGGCTATTAAATAATAAAATTTTTTTATGATTTAGTATTACAGAATCCTAATTAACTTTAAAGTTGAAAAAAAGATTGATTTGTAAGCGAAATCTACAAATTTTTCAACTGATATTTAAACCTCATCGAAGACCATTTCCAATTCTCTATTAAATCTTTATAAAATATGTTATTTGCAATATAAATAAATATATTTTCAGATCAAAAATTCCTCTCAGTATCCCCTAACAAATTGCTTAAATTTCAGCTCATTGAGCATGCTCCTCTGTTTGCTTATTTACTTTGGCATTCATTGTGTGCACATTGCACTTGGTTGCCGAAGAATTTCCAATTTGTCAGAAGTCCTCCTCACATCGCAACTGGTCATTATACGCTCTTGGAGGGAGCTTTAGGGGGTTAATGCTTGGGGGTGTGTAAGCTGTACTGTGCTGTCAGCGAGTTTATTGCACTTTTGTCGCAAGACAAACATATAATTTTTTGCGTCGGAGTGTGGGATACCGCCGGCCACTTACACTTTTACAAGCAAAGCAAACTCCCTTCGCAAAAGGCGATGACTCCTGTGTTCAACGTCCTCGGGTGTAGATTCCTTGTTCCTGACTTCAAAGGAAGGACAAAGAACCCGCCTTTGCCATAAAAACAAACGAGCTCCAAGTCTGTTTGAGCTTGGAGAAGTGAGAAGTGGAAGTAGAAGTGGCTGACTAACTGTCTGGATGGCCAAATAATCAAAAGAGCAATACACCAGGTCTTGGTCTTGAGTTTGTTGAAAAATTAAAGGGAGAGGGTTATAATTGGAACAAATTAAATTCGGATAGTTCCAGTCTAAGAGAATTTAGAATCTTTACAATGGATACGAAGCATGCTAACTATGTATTTAAGATATCAATTTGAAACTTTAACACCACGAGAAAAAGCTGTTTTAGCTCCACAACTGTTTCGGTCATCTTGATTATTTGTAATAATTTAAATTGAAAAGTTTGCACTAATCTTGGTATTTATAATTCCTACATGATTTGGCATACATAAGCTTAACCTCTACAGCACTTAAAAGATTGTTCAAGGGCTTCACTTATAAATTAATCAGCATAATTTATTGCCTATTTTCTGAGATAACTTATCTGTAAATTCCAAAACCTCTCAAGACTTCAGACTTCTTCAGATAAAAGCAAAATGAAGCAAATACTAAATCTGTATACGTATTTATGGCAGGCAATTGAAATGAAGCCATAAATATTTATAGAATCCTAAATGAAAGCAGGAATTTTCATTAACATTTTGTGTAAATTCAAGTTAAAATTCAGAAAAAATAAAGAAACTTTATAAAACGAAGACATATCTTAAGTATTTTATAAGAACAATATATTTAGGGATCAGTACATTTTATATACACTTTTTTAAGATCTAATACGTATTTATGAAGGAAGAATTAATTCAAAAAATTTGTTTAATCGAAACTTTACGAAATTTTAAGTAAAAAACTTATGTAATGTAATATAAATAAACATTTGTGGATATTTAAAAAAATAGCCTTAAAAGTTTTAAAACTTATAAAAATAATGGTGTATTTATTCGTAAGTATTTCGTAGCATACTTTTCAACGCATTATTTTTGTATGGTTCCTAATATTTTGAAAAATACATTAAAATAATTGGAAAAGGGCATACTCCATAGATCATAGAAAGCTAATAGCTATATCAGAAAAAACGACGATGTGTAATTGAAAATAATTTACGATGTCAAGACATTCGCTTGTGTCCAGGAAAAAAAATCTACATAGAAAACCACCAGATTCATTTTTTACACAGTATTTTTCCCTACCTTAAAATATTTTTCAATTTATAATTTCAAAATTCCAAAATATTTTCTTTTGGAAAGAAACTAGCTTTTTGTTACTTACATCGAATCGATGATGATTGCGTCCCGAATTGGTCATTTTACGCGTGGATAATACTTATATATCCAGAAATCCAGATTAAAAAATCCAGAAATGCAGCAGCAGCTCCCGAGTTCCAGCTCCCCCGCCTCTGATGCTTTCCCTTTCGCTCTCGATGGCGTTCTTCGCGCTGCTCCCACACTCGCCGCCGTTCGTTGTTCTTTGTTGTTTTGCCCCCCCACACACGACCGTCGCTCTCTTTGTGCGTATGTGTGTGTGTGTGTGAGCAGGAAATTATGCGTCGTCTGCTGTGTGCTATTGTTGTTCTTCTTCCTCTTTCCCTCTGCCTCTTTCCAATCGTTCGCTCTTGTTGTTGTTGTTGTTTTTGCTGCTGCTGGTAGTTCTTTGTTCTGATTCCGTTGTAATTGTTGATTGCACTTGGTTGTTGTTTTTGTTTTGAGTAGAAAGAGAGTAATGGTAATCGGCGCGTTTATTGGTATTGGTGCCTTGCCTACATCACAAGAGATTTACCATCAACAACAACAACTGCATATTAATGCAGCTCCCCCGTTTGGCAATATAAAAACAACAAAAGGCTGCAACTCAACGATTCGCTGCGTAATGCGTAAATAGGTTTTTCCCGTTCTTGCATCTTTTTCGCTAGGTTTCCGTTTCTTTTTATTGCCGACACTATTTCGGTATGCCGCGATCCGCCTGCGAGTTTTCTTTTTGTTGCGTTTTTTATGTAATTGCGATTCTCGCCGTGGAAATAGTATATTGCAAAATATTGCACCGACGAAAAGAGAGAGCACAAAAACACAAAAAAACAATATGTGACCGTATCGATGCAAGCAAAAAAATGGCATAAATATCGGGGCAATCAGCCGTTAGTGCTACCAGAGAGCTGGGACAAGGGCGTAACAATTAAATAAATCAAATAAACGTTATTTTTAGAGGAAAATATGAATTTTAAATAAGTTTTTAGAATATTTCCTAATATCATCCTTTTTAACTTTGTCTTGCAATTACTTATTACTAATTACTAATTGGGAAAATGTTCTGGAACTAGTTCCAACACTCAAACCTATTTCAACGATCTGGCACCATTGTCAGCTGTTGACATAATTTCTTCACGCCGGATTTCGTGTTTTGCCTCAAAAATTTCTCTTAAAATTAACTAAATCAGTATTTACTGAAACCAAAATGTGGCCAATAATTATGGCACTTCTAAGGCGTAATGCCGTCTATATCACCTTACCCATAGCCGGCGTTGTGGGCTTTATTGGCTATAATTTGGAGAGTTTGTTATCGGACAAGTACACACCATACAGTCGTGAGTTTTTTTTGGAGCCCCCAAAACGAACTATCAAGAAATAACTGGTTTTCTTGTAATTCCCCCAGCCTCCATTCAGGAAATGCGCGCCAACCGTTTGACCGAAGAATCTTTGACCTCGAATGCCGCCAATGTGGAGAAATTAAGGCTCAGCAGTCCTGTGCTCGAACGCAATCTCTCGCCTTCACTGCAGCCGAAGAACTAAACGTTATCTTTATAACCTCCAAATGTGTGATACCGAAATTAGACAAAGTTGTTATCAATAATAAAAAAAGAAAAGGATGTAAAAAATTAACATGGAACTTGTTAAGTTACATCCCTTGCGGGGATCGAACCCGCGACCTTTGGATTAGAAGTCCAACGCGCTATCCTCTGCGCCAAAGGGACAGGTGGTGGACGCCTCGCCAATGACTCATACAAGCCAAGGGGAGTTTTGGCAGCTGCAAAATGGATTAAACACTTTCTCGCATCTTTATTTAATTAACAAATACATCAACTTATCCATTGATTTGCTTTTAAAGAGTTTAGAACAGCTTTTGTTCTAGCTCTAGAACATTTGGGTACTCAAGTGCTACTTGGGCGACGTGAAAACCATGGCCTCGGTGGCGCAGTTGGCAGCGCGTAAGTCTCATAATCTTAAGGTCGTGAGTTCGAGCCTCACCCGGGGCATGTAACTATTTTGGACTTTTTTTTTTAGTTTTCTTATGAGATCATGATTTCCATTTTTATATTATATATTGTGTTTGTATTTTAAGGCTTTTTAAGCTTATATATATAAATTTTACTTTAATTAATTCTTTTTAATCCCTTTCCATCTTTTATGTTCTGGCAATATTTGTTTAATTTTTAGTTACATCATAAAGTAAATACAGATCTTAGCTAGTGAGATGGCGGCATTTGTTTGTTGGTTTTATTATTTTCCCATGCGCTGTATAGACCACTCTTGCTGGCACAATGGGCAGCGATTGTTCTGTTTGACCCACAAGGACATGCAGCAGTGGTGGAAGGAGTGGTTGCATTCACCCCAAACCACCACACAATCCTGGCGGCCCATCACATCACGCTTGTTGTCCGCCTGGCAGCGAAGGCAGGAATCTAGAAAATATATAAATGGGAAAAATATTTAAGAAATTTGAATCAAGAAAATATAAAAAAAATAAATTTTTTGGAAATCTCCAGAAATTATGGGTTTTATAAGACATTTTGGAACAACCAATTACAAAATGATACAAAATATATAGCAATCAAATAAGTGTTATAAATTCCGACATAAATAACTGAAAACCATAATATCTTAGCTTTTATTTACCTAATTAATATCTTATAGATTTCCTTTTTCTAATTTTGATCAGTGCATTTCAAACCAAACCTCGTAATATTATAAACTTTAGTTTTTCCACAAAATCTCTTAATTGAATCAATAAGCTTGGGGTTAAAAGTTCAGGTGCCTCTGGAAGAACACTTTTAAACTAGAAATAGAATCCACACGCTTTAGATATATGCAAAAAGTGCACTAAGAGTGCCACAAGTGCACTTGGCAAAGCGCGTCACTGGCGACTTTGAGCCACAATTAGCTGCACAAAAAGGCAACGCTAACAAATCTCTGATTGTGACGCAAATCTTCAACACCAACGTAATTTCCTGTGAATATTCTTCACATATATTACAACCAAAAAAAAAAAACAAGAAAACAAGCTATTGAAAATGTCCTCCGATTGCAGTTATTCGATATTGGAACATCAGCAACGGAAATGCCTTCATTCAGTAAAATATTCACACCAAAATCGGCAAAAATTTGTTCATTCAACAAAAGGTGAAACCACTAAAAAATAAATCACAAATCAACGAGGGAGCCTTCTTTTCCCCCGTTCTGATTTTTTTTTTCGATTTCAGTTAATATTTTAAGTTGTTGTTGTTGTTCGTGGGAGAGGTCACTGTACTGGTCGGCCCCGTATTTGGAACGCATCGGTTTTCATTGGCGACAAAAAATTTTTCTCAGAACACCGCCCCAAAATTCGCCAAGTCAAGGCAAAAAATGAAAATGGTTTAATTAGTGTGGCTACCATTTTATGTTTTTTACACGGAAACAAGTTAAAATGAGTAATTTTTCTTTTAGTTTTTAGAGTTATTATAAATATCCAAGACGAAGGATCTTAAAGAGTTTTAGGAAAATATAGCCCACTTTTAGGTGTTGCATATGGAGGATATGATAAGGAATAATTAAAAACCCATTCAAAATATTTTTTAGGGACCGATTTCATGGGTATATTTAATACTTTTTCTTAAATAAAAAGATTTTCCTTGAAAAAATCCTTGAAAAACTCATTAAAAATGCAAGAAGTTTTCCTAAGAAAATTTACCATTGAATAAAATCAAAATCAAATTAAAAATATAAAAATTGTAAAAATAATTAAATTTAAAGCGTCCAAAAGTGTTACATTAATCATAGAATTAAATGAAAATCAATCAAATTTAATAATTTCTAATTTCCACATAAAACCTCTTAATTTTCCTCTGTGCAGCGGGCATCACCTGAGCCGCTTGGGATACCTGGTGCAGGTGGCGGTGTTGACATTTCGAAATACGAGCGCGTCGGCAGAAATTTACAATACACCTTCGAAAAATGACAATCAACAGAACAAGCAGGTAAATGCGTCGTCGTCGTCGGACGGCATCACGTATACGCCACTTTGGCTGGCGTTGCAACGGCGAGCATTCTGCTGACCGAAGCAACATAAAAAAAATGATAAAAATATATTTTTAACAAGGGAATCATACACCCAGCATGAGTCAAGGAATTATGTTTTTGTTTCTGGTGTGAAAAATCGCCTCACAATTTCCCCATTTTTAGCACTTTTGTGTAAGCGAAACTAAAAAAAACAAAAGAAAATCGATCGACAACAGGAAATTGTTAACATATATTTCCAAGAATTTGCTGGCAAGATTTTCGTGTAATTGAAGTAGAAGTCAATAGCCATTGAGGGCGGGCCCTGACTTTAATCCAGGGGTGTTAAGCGCGTTATGCTTGACTTTCAGGTTTTGTTTTAAATATTTTTTTCAGGTTTTCAGAGGGGTTTAATGATCTCTGAACTAGCCAGAGGTTACAAAAGAAATTACGTTGTTTAAAATTGGAAAAAGTGGGTTATTCAAGCAGGCGTTGAAAATTGATTTTTAATTGCTTTTTAAATATAGAAATAATCTGTTTATAATATATTATGTGATATTGGGGTTAATCATAGTTTATGGTTGCTAAAAATAATTTTATTGAAGTTAGCCAAATGCTTTTGGTTCATTCCCACAAAATGTTGTCAAACACTTGGCAAGGCTTAATTTTCCTATCCCTTTTATGGCAGTTTTCTTTGGTAAGAAAAACTATTTCTATACGAAAACAATTTTATTTTAACTGCCATTTTCTTCTAGGGCTCAAAAATCTTAAAATTCACCAATGTCAAGTGCATGGACTTGCCCACCTCAAGGGGCTTTACCAAATATGAATACTGCCGCCTAAAGGTAGTCCATAGGAATCAGGTGGAACTCTCCCTGAAGGTCAGCCTCAGGCAGCTTCCCATTCGCAATTTGACGGCAAGATTGCAATGTTTTCAACGACGGGATGGCTATCGTCCTTTTATGTATAACATTTTGTTTGATTTCTGCAAACTAATGTCAAAAAGTAATTACCAATTGTCCTTTGAACGATTTATCTTTGATGCCATCCGGAAGCAGAGCAACTTTAATCAAAGTTGTCCTTGGAAGGAGGTAAGTTCAGGGGGGATTATTGTATAGGTTTTTAGTTGGGTTTAATGAGGTTTTCTTTTTTACCAAAAGGATAGGATTTCGGAAAGTTAAAGTTAATTCTAAAAAAAAACATAAATGGTTTAAAGGCATTTTAAATTTTATATATATTAAATAAGAAACTCTCTGCATGTCTTCTAGTGAATTTATATTTATTTTAATTCCAATTTCTATTCCTACTCCAGAACCACATGACGGTGGAGAAGTTCGCTTTAGATTTCAGCAAGATCAATATGCCAGTGCCGGCGGGAACATACCGCTTGGATTTCACCTTTTACGCCTACGGCATCCCTCGAACATTGACACAGGTGTATTTCGAGAAAGGCGAGTAGCGAGACACAACGTCACAGAATTGGTTTCTTAATTTCGTTCCGTTCAGAAAGCGACCTAGATTGCGTAAGTTGACAAAAAAGATACGAAAGAGTAACAAAATATATACACATTTGATCAAATGGCAAAGCTTTTTTCAATTCCTCTAGATTCGTAATAGAAGTACAGACAGAAGAGTCAATCGAGTCAATAAACAATTACGGAAACTATGGAAAATTTTCCTCCTTTGTTTCTTTTTTTTTTAGAGGGCTCGGCCTAGGCACCGTTGAGAAAATTCTCGTAGAATAATCGATCAAGCCTCCAGTTTTCATTGAAATAAATAAAAGTGTATGGCAATTTGATTCATTTAGGTGGAAGCGCGATACGAAATGTCCCGGGTACCGGTTAGTGGAAAGATATATACTGCGTCATTGCAAAAATCTGTCAAGTTCTCAAATATATAGTGTATATATTCCTCGAGTTCAATTGCCATCGTTTAGAGAGGGCTTGGGCGGGCACCGTTGTCTGGGCCTCAAGTCAGGCGGATCGGTATCTGACTCCGTTTATAGGGCCCCTACATGGCACATATATCTTTATATATTTATGCATATATGCATTAGGCAAAACGCAAATCAGACAGACGACTTAATTGCACAATGTTGACTCGAACGAAACGTGACAATGACGCCTAGCGCTCAGCCGATCTCAGTGGCGGCCTCACCTGACTTTTGCCAGACGGAAGCTGTGGGCCGGGTTACCCGGTTTACCTGGCTAACTGGCGACCTTAAGTTATGCCCAGTCTGGGAATGATCCAGAAGAATGTGGGCTTTAGAATGTAACCCTTTCATTAAATTAACTTCATAAGTTTAACATCCAGAAAAGAATATTAAAGTATAAAGTACTATTTATTAAAAACTTGATTCAAATAGAAAGAATCAAATATTAAAATCCAAAGGAGTACAGTTTTAATTATGCTGGCTTGTGTTTATGTTATTTTTTACTAGGAAAAGTCTTAAATATTCTCTGTAATATTTTTAGCTAAGCTTATAATTTATATATAATAAATATACATTTTCTTTATGCTAAATAAAATATATAGTGGGAAAATGTTATTTTTAAATGTTTATTTTTTATGTTTAAAAGAAAGATAGTATACATATTTTTTGTGGAATCTTGATGTTGTCTAATTAGTGATATTTCTAAGTAGGTTGTAGGGTTTCAGCATATTTATTTTATAAAAATAGAAAAAATGAGCTAAACGAGTTAGTAAACCGAAAAAAACTGAAGCTTATTCTACCCTCTAAAAAACGAGATTCCCTAATATCCCATATAAACCCCTATAATCATTCATTATTCCATATTCCACATGCCCCATCACGGGATATAGTGTAATCGGCAAACCTGTCCGGATTCCGGAATACCTGATAAAAATCGTTAATACTTGGTGAGCCGCAGGTCTGCCGATACAAATCGACAGGTCGGGACGGACGACTGATTAAGATTCCAGTTTAATGCTCACTCGCCAGACTATATAGACGGGGAAATCTGATTAAATCGGAATTGAATCGGATTTGAATGGAATTGGATCGGAATTGGTATGCAAATGCAATATTGTCTGGGGCGTTATGTAAGTAAGTTCAAGGCTGACAAGGGCATTAGCGAATCCGTCTGGGAACTCGGGGAGGGACTAAATATAGACCATATATTATAGATATTATATATAGATATGTATATATTATAGATCATGGCGAGTACCCGCCAAATCTGGCACCTGCGACCTGCGTTGAGTTTTCACCTCAACGGGGTTTTTATCGGGGCCTTAATATCTGCGAGTATGTCTGCGTCTTATCGCTGCATTTTGCCGATATTGGTCACATGTCGGTCTAGAGGCTTCATTGTGAATATATTTTATTATTTATCAATCTCTACTTTTTTTTTTACTTCGTTTCGCATGTCACGTTGCATGTGCTGCTATCTCTCTTTCCCACTTGAAAGCCCATCTCGCTCTATCAACTCGTTTAGCATTTTGTTGTAACGGTTTCTCGCTTACGTGACGTCATGCACGGGGGCTTGTCGCCACACAAAATACAAAAACAAAAACACCAACAAAAATACAAATACAAATACAAATACAAAACGAACGTGCCCCCAAAACCCGCTCTTCAATTCTTCAGTCTTTCGCTCTTCACAGTTTCACTCTCTCTTCATGGCTAGCGCAGCGAAAATATCTTCTCTTAAGTGCATCCTCCCGTTATGCAAGTCGTTCGGAATCTCAGGTACTTTCGATGCCCTTCACATGGGATTTTAATACCTATTATTTGAAGTCTTAAAACAAAATAATTACCACAATATGATATTATTTTATAAGAATTAAAATAAAATCACACTAAATGTGTTTTCTGATACAGGAATTTTAAATATTGGTTTTTATCTTCTAAATTTTTAAATTTTATTAAGTTAAATATGTTTTCTAAAATAATAAGCTTTTTTTTATCTCTTTAATATTTTAACCTAATAAAATCATATGCATCAGAAGAGTCTATATTTTATATCATAATTATCAAAATATCAGTAAATATAACATTCCTGAGATGGTGATCACTAGTTATGATCATTATCATTCACAGTAAAAAATCTCGTTGATTCATAAAAAATATAACGTGAAAAAAAGTTCCCCAACTACGCACTTTGGAAATTTCCCTCCTAGCCTCGTGTGGAAACTTTGTGTGGGTCATATTTTTCTTTTTCTGTTTTCACCGATATTCATAATTTACTCATATCTTCCGGCTTTAGATCACATTGCCATATCGGTTCGTGGAAAGTCACACATGTGACTGAATTGAAGGTGTGAATGTTAGTGGTTAAATGTTAATTTTCGGAGAGCTGTCGGGGCAGCAATGGCGGTGTGAGTAAAATAATTCAGGCATTTAGAAGAAATTAACAAGGCGAGAGCAAAATAAAAAAAAAAAAAGTGGGATAATGCCAAACGAGAGCTTAGAAAAAAGTTGAAGATAAATATTTTTCGTATAGTTCTAATCAGCCAATTAGTGAGTGATAGTTACTACGATTTAATCTTCGCGATTTAAATGGTTATTTGCTTGTCAAATTATTTGTCATGGGGTTGAAAAAAAAATTGGTTTATTCAGCCTTTTTCCATGTGACTTTATAATTCTCAAGTGACGAATTCGAAAAGAAATTTCTAAAAATAAGTTATTATTCCAAGTACCAAACTCGTATTAATAAATGAATTATTTCTCCCTATTCCATGAGATATTATACTTCCCGTACCGAAGTACCGAATTCGAAGACCCAGTAGACCGAACCCGAGCCCCCAGAAAGATCTCGAGAGTCGCAAACATTTCTGCAATGCACGAATACACTCAACGAAATTGCACAGATACGGCTGGCGGGCTGGCAAAAATACAATGCATAGCATTTTCTGGCTTGTTCCACTTACGAGTGACCAATAACTGGCACATTCGGATACCAAAAGACATATAGACGAGTCACAGATACGGTACATACGTACATGACCGATCACATGTGCAAGAGATCGGAGAACGCTAGCGAGTGAGCGGTGCAAACTTGAAATTTATTATCGAACGCAGAACCCAAGAATCGAAGGGGTATATCTCAGAGAGGGAAGAGAGGTATGCGAGGTGGAGGCACTTTCTCACAGACTCACACACACTCGAAGATCAGTTCCATTGCAGTTGGAATGGAAAATTTTGATTTTCGTTTCTTGTCTCAGAGGAATTTTTTGTTGTTTTTTCGAAAAATCTCTGCACTCTTTGCACTCCTGCCTTGCATTTGAGCACACACTGACTCGGTAATTTTCCATAAAATTTTCCATTTGCCTTTAAATTTGGGACTCGCGGGCACTTGCAGGGCAATGCGCCATATGTTTTCCCAACAGATCTGACAGATTTTTTTGTATCTTTGTTATCTGGACTTAAATAATACCGGATTCCACTGACCTTGCTTCGACTGGTACGCTTTATAAAAGTCATTAAATGTTTTTCTTATGGAAGGAAGTATAAACCCAAGATCTCCAAGGGTTGGTAAAAATAATCAAAAATCAGGTAGATAAGAAGATGCCCAGGGAAAAATAAATGAAAAATGGGTTAAAGGATAAACCAAGGATCTTTAGAAGCTGGGTTCCTCTAAGTTCTTGAAAGTTACTTCTTATATAAACAAAAATATAAAAAAATAAACATATAATATGGTTTTTAATTATAATAAAATTATTTATATAATATTTATTATTTTTTATATATTTTATTATACCTTCAAACTCCGACCTATACCAAAAGTACCCCGATGAGATCAGCCTTAACCCACTAACAGCCGCGTGACATTCATTCGTCGAGACGCTACGTGGGCGTTGGAGTTTATATTTGGTAAATATTGACACCCGCTTGATCAGCCCCATCATCCCTATTATCATTCCGGGTTCAGGTTCAGTCTGTTCTGATGCCTGGGATGATATATAAGAATATATCTACTATACTTACCGTCTCGTTGCTAGCTGGAGGAAGCTAATGTCAGGCATAATGGCCGTGTAATTGCACAGTTTAAAACTGTAACTGAATTATTACGGGGAGGTTTGCCTTTTGTAACCGTAATAATCCAGGCCACACGCCACATCGTAATTTTATGACATTTTTGCTATATGCATATATTATGGGATTCTGGAGCTGCGAGATGCTACGCCTGCATGCATTGAAAATATTTGAATAAAATGCGAAAAGCCAAGTATTTGTGTGATAAGATAAATAAGGTAGTTAAGGATATTACATAGCCCTGATTCAGCTGTATTTTTTGTTTATTTAAAATAAATCAGAGAGTAGTTAAAACTAACAGAAAATAGAGAATAAATAATTTAAGTAAATATAAAAATTGTGTAAGTTTGTAACTTAAAATAATGTAGTAAATTTTATAAATTGTTTTAAAATTAAAAAAAAGGGTATTTTAGTAAATTTTACATGAAAATGTAAATGATAAAAGCTATAAATAGACTTGTAAATTCAATAAGAAGGTTTCTAGATACATAAATAAACAAAAAAAAGGCTACAATTTAGTAAGTAAGCTGCTAAAATTCTCAGAAAACAAAGAAAAAACAAATTTAGAACATTTTTACAGAAAAATGTAAATGCTAAAAGTTATAAATAAACTTGTGTCTAAAAAAAATGTTCAATAACCAGATTTTTATATACAAATAAATGAAAAAGATAAGTAAGTTCCAAAAATTGAATAAATTGACCTTCAGTGTGAAAGAAGTCATTTTTAGTGCAAATTTTTTATAAAAATAATTCGTATACTCTATACATTAATATTACAGACTTAATAGGAGCAAAAAAAAGGAAATAAAAGAAGAAATAAATAAAAGAGCAGAAAAAAAGTTACATGCCCCGGGTGAGGCTCGAACTCACGACCTTAAGATTATGAGACTTACGCGCTGCCAACTGCGCCACCGAGGCCATGTTCTGAGCTTCGCAGAATGCTCACTTCAAACTGGCCACGTGGCGGCGGTGGTGCACTCTCCACCGGATTCTGAATTTAGTTTACCCTTTCCGGACATTTTGTTATTGTTTTTATTGTTCTTTTTAAAAAACGATATCGAAATTATTTATTGAGCATTTTTGCACGTAAGTCAAGGCTGCTATTTATGTGGTTCTCACATAATTTTTGCCCTTATTTGTTGTTTAACAATAAATAAAAGGTTTCTGCGCATATTTGTGCTGGGGAATGCTTTAGTTCCCTCCTTTGGATTAGCTACGATAACTAAAGTCAAAACCACCCGCTACCCTTCTCAAAACGGAACCCACATTTCGTATATTGTTTTACCCTCGAAAGAATGCGCATATTCATGAGATGATTTATAAATAAAACGGCATCAATTAATGCCGCCAAAACCAGACTCGTTTTAAGTATTTTAATCTTTGCATACTGGCAGACAGATACTAAAAACCTTATGACTAACTAGTCAAGCCAGACGCAGTTGCCGCCGCCACGATCGAATGAGTTCAAGTGTGGGTTTATTCCGATGTATGAGATGATGTATGTATCTCGCAGATCCAATACTAATACCTGCAACTTCTATTAGCGCTCTCTGACGCAACATCGCAACTTTGAACTGGTCACTGGCGGTTGCTTTGGTGACAGAAATCCCAACGGACAGACGGACAGGGGGGAACAGTGCGGCTGTGTGCCAGTGTGACCTTGGCTGAAGGGCACTGGTCTTGCCATTTAGCTTGCCTTAATTACCTGGATGCCGCCACCAGACTATATCTCTGTGAGTCTCACTTAGTACACTGGGGGAAAAAGGAGGTTCCGATACAAAGCAGCTTTAAGAGTCGTAGTTTTTACTGTTACAGCTGTTACAGTATACCGAAATACATACATTTTTATTAAAATGCAGTCTCCTAATATTATTAATTTGATGTGATCTAATCTATAAAGGCTTTATACCAACATTTGTAGCTGTATCTCTTATAGTTTCGAAGATATAGGATTAGCACACTGACGGACAGACGGACAAAGGCGTGATGATATGCCTAAATATATATATTTTTATCCTTGGCTTTTTACAATTAAATATATATAATCTTTAATGAAAATTAAAAATCTTTAAATATATATTATTTTAATAAAAAAAAATAAATCTGGGAAGCATTTTCTCTTAAAAATTATTAAAGTTTGGACTAGACCTATTAAAAGTTTTAAAATATTAATCTGTAAGATATTTTTACCCTATTCTACGCTTTTTTATTAAAAAAAACTTTAGTTTTTAATCTTTTATTTGTCAATTGTTCTCTCTATTTAAACTAACAACAAAAATAATAAGAAAAAAAACAACGTCATGGGCACACGTGTTGCGGTGTTGTACTAGGCAACAAAAAAAGGCACTCACTTCCCATTGAAAATTAGCCGTGTATAAATATAGAAAACAAAAGTCAAATTCTAATGATTAGTTGGCGAAAAAAGCTTCGTTTTTAAGTTTTCCCCTACCCCTTTTCAAAGAGATATAAAGAGAGTGCCAGAGAGAGGGTGTGTGTGCGAGATATGGGGAGCTTTTTTTGCAAGGGGGCAGCGATCGATCGGTAGATCAATGACTTGGACAAAGTTTAAAGTACGATCAGCAGCGCTGAGCGATAGCTAAAATATTTGCAGACCTAAATTCGTCATAATCAGTGTGCCAAGCAGCCATAAAATCAGCAAATCAAATGGCAAGTCAAAGTCTGATTGGGAATCTAGAAGTGGAGCAAAGTCACCGTGTGCGGCAGAGCTTAATTTTTTTGCGTGTGTGTGCGTGTGTTTGTTGGGGCCTATGCTTGTGTATTAGTTGGAGGCTCGTCTGGTTTGCCAAAAGCAGCAAACGTCACCAGCACACACAAGCACACACATCACACATACAGTGTGTCTTATACGAAAATGCTGACTTTTTGGCCGGGCGCGTGATGAAAGAGACAGAGGGGCGACGGGCTGGGCATCACATGCTTAACTTAACTTATTGGTCTCTTTTCCGTTTACATATTTTGATATCTTAGCGCTAATTTTAGATGCAGAAAAAAGGAAATACAAAAAAAGAGAGGCAAGAGAGCAGCCCAGATCACGTGTGGTTGTATGTGTGTGTGTGGGTTGTTCACTCTTTTACCGCTCTCTTTTCTTTGGGCCAGAGAGAGAGTTCTTTCGCGGAATTGATGTGACTTCAACACCAATTAGATAAATAAGCTTTTAATGATTTTAGCAATTTGTTTCAATTTGGCCACGAGGACGTCAAGGGTTCGCTCGGTTGAAGTTCTTTAATTAGCGCATGGAAAATTTCAGCAGACACTCTCAGAGAATTTACTTTTATGGATTTTTCGAGTATTTTTGTAATACTCTTCGGAGGTTTTTACACTGTTGTATTGTAAGTCCTTTAATTAATGCATTAAATAAAAATTTAAATTTATTATTTTAAAACAAAAATAATTTTTAAAGTAGAGAAAATATTTACACTTTTGTACAATTTAGTAATATTTTAGCTTTTTAGTAACCTTGTTAGGATTCAATATTTTTTTAAGAGCATTCAAACTTTACCTGCTTGAGTTTAAACTTCTTTTTTACTCATTTTTATTTAAACAGTGGTAATTCGCTTAAAATTTCTGATGCAATACGTGCGCAATTGCATCAGCTTTTAAGACGCGCGCCTGCGCCACCTTACAAATCTCATAGGTTGATGCACTAGTGTGTGCTCTCTTCGGCACTCTCCCTCTCTCTTCACTGCACTCTCCCCCTCACTGTTGCCAGGTGCGCTCTTTCTTTACCGCCTGCCGCCCCCCCCTGTTGCGGTCTCTTTCGCTCTACTATATCGTACGTGCAGCTCGGGGGCTCGTCTCTTTTGCCATTTTGTACGCTTCTTTCGGCATTTCTGCCTTTTGGGTATTTTTGTTTTATTTTGCTGTCTGCTTTTAAAAATAGAAAAAAATAGGAAGTGCGACTGTGATTTGCGAGTACAGTACTCGGGTAATTACGTGAAAGCTTCACGCGAGTTACGTCATATGCGAGAAATCAGAATGGCCGATACGCCTATCTACCGGAAGATAAGTTAAGTGAGAGCCTTGAAAATGAAAACCCCATTAACATGAATCATATGAATATCGTTTGTTTTCATCACCATGATTGGGGAGAACTCTGTATATATTTAGCACCTTAAAAACCTGTGATTAACCCGGGTTAATAGTTTCCATTGAAGACTTACAAGAACCTTATCTCAAATAATGAATCAGCATTAAATTTATGATTTCTATTATCTTTATATAAAGTATCTTTTTTTTTATTTTTTATATTTTATTAAAAAGGAAAAAATGATGAATGGAAAGTCTGAAAAAAAATTGGTCTGGATAAAAATGGGTACCAAAATTTTTAAAAATATATTTGTTTTTATCTCATATAGTTTTTATTTTTAATTTTGTTTTTATTGTTTTTTTGTTTATCATTATTTTTTTAAGGTTTAATTTTTTTCGCAGTGCTGTTTTGGAATAAATACTTCAGCCTTCAGTACTCCCTTTTTCTGTGCCATTACTCCAAAGTTCATTGCACTTTTATTTTTTCGACTTTTCACCACTTTGAATTCCTATTTCATTCGCTGTCGCTCTCTCTCTCTCTCCACATATACCTTTCCCTTTCTGGTGATTCCTGTCAATCAAGTTTTTGCATTAAAATATTTTTTTGCTGGCTGCTTTTTCGACCTTCCCACAGATCAAGAAACGCGCCAAGCGATATCCATCAAATTTCGGAGAGCTCTAACTTTTCCTCGATTTCGGAGAGCCTTGAGTCATGCCAAAAACAAGAAAAAAAACAACAACAGATCAAATATATATATATTTGTATGTACTTTAGTACAAACAAAACCGATCCGAGGGCAAATGACGGTCGCTGGTTGGAATGGAAATATCGTTAAATATCGAACGCGTGCGCCAAAGAATCGTGATTAAAAACTTTCCGTTAATTGTTTAAAATATTCGCTCAGTGGCGCCGTATTGATGGGGGTCTTTAGCACCGAAATCGAGCCCCCTCTTAAAACAATTAAAATAAAAACAAAAACTTGATAATGGTTGTTATCTAGCGTCTTAAAGTTTTTGTAGCAGGCATTTTAAATCTAATACGTGACTAGGTAGGACTAGCCTGATAATTTTATAAAAATTAAGAGCGATTACTAGCTAAATGGTACATATGTATGTATATGAAATAAAAACTAATTAGACATAGCGAAGGCCGATTCATTTATTAGTAGTTTTTCTCATGTAATAGTTGTGAACAATACTGTTAACTCTTATAAAATAACCAACTATAAACAGATTTTCTTGAAAATTAACAAATCATTTTAGAAATGATTAATGAAACTCGATACCAAGTTTCAGATCTATATTTTCAGTCAAACTTGAGGTATTTACGCAGATAGTGCAAGTGCAACTCAGTTACCCCTCGTATCTAAAAAAGTATCTAAAAATCACAAATAATTCCCATTCCAAAATGATTTATTAGCTTTAGCAGTAATAGCCAAATATCAATAGATAAGTAAATAAACATTAATTGTTGAAATACCATTCTGGTGATTTCTTTTTTGGTCAGGGTGACCCGTTACTTTCGAGCATTGCCTTGTATTTCATCCGTATCTGTTGCTCTTTAGCCGTATTCACGTTTCGGTATCTGTATCTGTATCTGCGAATAAACTGAAACCGGGTATTTGGTATTTTGTGTCGTCTCATTGCGCGTAATGTTTATGCCGTGTTATGAAATAGAGAGCCTCGGACGAGCCCCCCTCGAGTTTTTCTTTGCTTATTTTGGGGAGCGCGTTTGGCATTTAAAACGATAAAACAAAAGCAAATAAATAAATAAACCAATAAACCATAATTCGGGAGACGGCGAGCGCACTTGTCACAGTTAGTTATTTGCCTACATATCATCGATCATCGTTTGTTTTGGTTGCACTTGCGTCAGGCCCCCAAAAAACTAAAGTGAATATTATTCACGATATTGACATCGGGGGACTTGGCTTGAAGTCACACGCAAAATGTTTCCCAAGGCTTCCAGAAAATTTGCACGCGCCTCAAAGTCAATTTAATAACAATCAATTGAAAATATGTGTGTAAATAAAAATCAATTGGCTGCCACTCACACTGAGGCTTAGGAAATACAAATATATAAAAAAAAACAAAAACTCTCAGCATCCAGCAGCAATTGGTCATTGAGCATAACATAACTATAACTATAACCACATAGCGGGCCAAAACAAATCAATAAAAATATATAAACTTAAGGGAAAAGGCCAACACACACCGAATGTGAAGTTATACTAACCAAAAGAATCTAAGGCTCGCTTTTAAGTTACATTTTTAGGCAATAAAGCTGTAATTAAATGTAAATTAAAATCGAATGTTGAAAAATAAACCAGGTACATGCAAATTTTTCATTTTCTTAGCTTTGAACCTTTTAATTATTATCTTGTTTATGTGCAAAATTTTCTCGAACCCTGTTTACATATTTGTAAACAAATATCTTATAAATAGATGGCCTTCTGTTTTATTATTAGAATGCTAAGACAACAATGTAGCTTTTAGATATATTAGACAAAATGTAATCTAATTATTTACCAATTTCTAATATCAATAAAAGAAGCCATATTAATAAATCAATTTATTTAATGTCTAAAACCTGAAACTTAAAATAAATTAGTTTCACACTATACTTTTAGAGTTTCAATTTTTTTAAAAATATTTTTCATTATATCAATAAGACGCAGAAAAATGTTTTAAATGGTGAATGTATAAATGTGTTAGAGGTTTGGCCTTTAAAGGTCAAGACAATTCTGCAACACTTTTAAAAATGAATAATCTTGGTTTGTTTATAAACAAATTCAATTGTATGCTAATGAAAATATATAAATAATAATGAAAAAAGAGGTCAACATTTTAAGTAAAAAAATGTGTTATTAAGGCTTTAATTAGCCAAGAAAAACTTAAATCTTAATTTTTGACTTAGCAATACTTTTGATAAGCTCCTAATTTACAGTGTAAATACTAAAGGTATTGTTTTAATTTGAATTTTTTATTTTTTTAAATTTTATGTTTTTAGCTTTCATATTTCATATTTTTTTATTTTATATTTAAGGACCTTCTTCAAGCCAGGACACCCCACCTTCTGGAGAGTATTCAAATGGTTTTTCTGATGGTGCCACTGGGTCGCGAGTCGCGACTTCTCTTCTTCGCCTCTCTTCTCTTTTGCTTCAAGAACACGCGTCATCACTTGCTCGCAGCCTCCAAACTGCAGGAACAACAACAACAGCTGTGACACCTACGACTAGGAGGCGTCTTACACACACACACGCTCGGGCAGGCCCCATTCATTCATGCCTTCTTTTCGACCTTCGTTCGGCTTCGTTTTGGCGCTCTCCCCAACCATCGCTCTCTCTCTCTCTCCCACACAACTCTTCCCCCGGTGCTACTCACGAGAGCGAGAGAGCGCCTGTATTTTACCGTTGGTGGGGTAACAACAAAAAAGCTCGAGCGCCGCGCGCTCTTCATGCCAGCCCGGAATCGGTGTGCGCTATATAAGCGTTGCGCATTCGAATCTCGTACTTCAGTGCCACAATAGTGGATATCACATTTAGTAGTTTGTTCAAAAGGTAAAAACCCCGAGACATCTGCAGACACACAAACGAAATTCACCGCAAAATGTTCGAAATAAAACTAAAGTAAAAAAAACACTCACATTTGCCAAAGATATAAAATGTGCGGAATTCCAGTTTAGTTATTTATAGTTTTTAGTTTCTGTTTTTTCTACAAGCAATTCCGGTCGCAACCTTATCGCGTTTCTCAAGAAATTCGTGAAGCCAAAAAAAATAAAGAAACCAATTGTTATTAATAATTAAGAAAAAAATAATTTAAAACGGTCTGTCTGGAAAAAACATTTTAAGGTCTCTTGCATATTTATGCGCATTTTTTATCCGTCAACTACGTCAAATATAACAACAACTGTCTATAAATTTTTAATGAACCTAATCGCCGCCGGAGACTCGAAACTATTTTACGTAATGTGCGAAAAAAAAAAATGTTGTAAAAACAGCAACAAAAGCAGAAACAACTTTTTTGCCAAGGGTAAAAATGCAATTTTCGGCAAGGAAATCAAATATAAGAAATGTCGAGAAAAAGTTTTTGGTTGAGATGCTCTCTCTCTCGAGACCGTGAAAATTCTTAAATTTAGACAAAAACTTGCATGTTTTTATATCTCTCTAGAATCTCTGTAGAATACATAGTGTCTTAGTGTATCTGTGACTGTGGCGCGCGCAAAAAAAAAGTGAAAACAAATGCGAATTTCTTGAGGTTGTTCAAAGATTAAAATAATATCTAGAGAAGATACAAAAAAAAAGCTACAAAGATCCAAAATAATCCAAAGATCACAAAGTGTGGGGGCGTCTTTTTTCGCTAATTGAAGCAAATTCACTTATAATTCGGCACAATAAGAGCGCGACAATAAGTGTCTCGTCTGGCGGCTGCCTTTTGTTAATTTTCAGTTACGTTTTTGTACTTAATTTATTTAAAAATAAATATAAATGCGAGTGACGAATACGAAAATCGCAACGTTGCACTCTTGAGCGGGGTTTCGCACCTGTGTTTGTGTTGCGGGAGAGCGGCACGTGAGTCGGAATGCTAAGAGCAGAGGCAAAGAGAGCGGGCAGATAGGGGCTTAAGAGCTCTGCGGCTCAAGCTAGGTTTAAGAGTGTTATCGGCTGGTCTAAGAAACGTGCTGCCTCTCGATCACTTAGTACTCTTCTCTTTCTGCCTCGCAGGCCCCCAAAAATATGTGCCATTACATGCAACGCCCGCCCGCCCACACTTAGACGTGCTCAAGGGGTGCTGCTCAAGGTCAATGCCAATTTTAAGTGCCGTTTCCCCCTTAAGAATTTTTGTGCACTTTGTAATTGCGTTTTAGACTCTGAGAGGGAAAAGCGCAACATGTTCATTATTTAAGCAATTAATGGAAAACTAAAAGGGAAACACCGGGAAAAATCGAGAAAAATATGATTATTTTATGGGTTAATATTATAAGGATTGCTGTATAGTTTTTTTTGAGATATGATTGAAATTACAGGGAAAGAGATTGGGTTAAATGTTGAAAAATTCCTTTTTTTGTTTTTTAAATTAATAATTCTTATAAATTAATATATAAATCAAATTTGGTTTCTTACAAAACTATATTAATTTCCTATAGTTTCCTATAATTGTTTTTTTTTTCGTTTCTGTGCCTAAATTTAAACCTAATACTCTATTTCGTGCAGTGCCTGCACTTGAACTTATTAGATGTGAGGGGCCACACCCCTCTTTAACCATTAGTTGAGCGCCAAAAAGCGTTATGTCACACACGCCTGCCTGATATTTGCAAGGAATTCCAAATAAAGAACAGAAACGCAACGACACCCACTTTTCCCCAGTAATAGAAGCGAATATTTTTAGGGAAAATAAATATGGGTGGGTGGAAAAGCAAGAAAAAATTTGCCAAAAAAAAGTAGCATAGACAACTCGTCGACGTCATGGCGCCCACACACTTTTCTTTTTTTTTTTCTGCTGGCATCACATGACGCAAAGTCAAAAAGAAAGGCAAATATCAAACAAATGAAAATATTTGGATATTTCCCTTTCATTTTCCGCAAGATGCGGTCATTAATCAGCTAATATATTATATATATGCCAAAAATGTGTGGAAAATTACCGATATATCTATTTGGGCTTCTAGATATATATTTATATATTTTTTAGCCAACTGCCGCATGCCAAAAAGTTAAGCGATCATAAATATTGCGGCTACATTTATACATATTTTTGCGCGCTAGAAAAAGTAAATAAAAACAACTGGGAAAAGTGTTGAGGAAATCATTAGAAGTTGGTCACATGTGGAAATCAAGGACGCCGAAAAAAGAGGGTGTGTGTTCTGCGGGGGCTCGAGAGTGTTATCTAAAAATCCAACCCATAAAATTCTATACAGACATCAGACGACAGGCCTGATAAAGCTGGTGACTTTTCAAGTGTCCCATAACTATAATTAACTAACAATTGCAACTATAATATTTTGCAGACATCAGACCATTTGAAATATATTTTTTTTTTGCAATGAGTGTGTGACGTGGTGGAAAGTTGTTATCAATGCGAAAAAAGATTAAATTTCCAGACTAATCAAACTGATAAGTGCACCCCAAACTATAATTAGCTTCTTTGCATTATTGTATAATTTTGGTGTACTTTTTAACCTTTGATTTTTCTTTTCTTTGCAGCAAAGACAAAATAAACCTGAGAAGAATATACTAGAAACAAAGTGAAAATATATAGAGAGCAAATCAAGAAAACACTTCCCCCAAAGAAGAGGCATAGAAGATCCCTTAAAGTAGTTCAAGTTCACCTATAAAGCCATTAAGCTGATAAGATGAGTGGACGCGACAACAGAGGAGCCGGTGGCGGCGGAGGCGGCGGTCATCAACCGCTGAGCAGCGCCATGGGCAAGCTCAAGGAGAAGCTAACCCGAGTTGGTGTAAGTATTTATTAATAATGTAAACTATATTGGGGTAGTGTCTAGGGAAAACCAAATCTATATAAATATGGATTGTAATCACATTATTCCTTGGGTTTCTAAGAAATAATAGGAATTTAAAGAGATTTTATATTTAATTTATATTAAAAGTGAAAGTATTTATTGCTAATGTAAACTATATTGGGGTAGGGTCTATGACTTAATGCAAAAGTTCAAATATAGTTCCAATAAATTATTATTATATAATTTACTGTATTTGGAATTTAAGAGCAACTTATAGGCCACACAAAAAACGTAAACTTGTAGTAATTCCAGTAGTTAAACTACACTTAAACTCAAACCCTATTTACAAGTGTCATAATGAAAGGTAATTGCCAAAAATATGGTGTTTTAAACTACAGATAATAAATCATATAAATATCAGGGAAAAAGCTAGCATTTATCAGCTAGACAGTAAATCATATTTTATATTAAAAAACTATTAAACCTGCATTAGTTTGTTGTGTGAAATGAAGTAATAAATAACCAAGATATCAATAAACATATAATCACAAATAATATGGAGTTTAATTAATTTAATTTATATTTAATTTACCCTTTTTTTTTGCAAATAAAAAATCCCCAAAAACCCAATTGATTCATATTCAACACTCAAAAAACAGGATGTACTTAGTAATTATTCCAATACACAAATTTTTTAATCTCTCCGCAAGAAACGTGTGAAGATCAAGCAATTAAATGTGCCATAATTGTTGTAGTAATTAAAAAAGTAAATACATGAAACCAAAGCCGAAAACAAGATGAGGAGCTGAGGCCGCCTCATCATGAACTGCGCACATGACCGATAAGGCCATCAGCATCAGGCCTCAGTGATTGCGATCCGTTCAAGAACAAGAACCGAGATTAATCGCAACATTAATTTGGATCGGTTCTAGGCGGTTTCTTAAAGCCGCTGATGATGATGATGATGGGGTAGTTTATATGTATGAGCCACACTTATGCTTCATTTTAATTAATCCGCGACTTTCGATCGCTTCGTATCGATCCACACAGGACGAGCTGGGCTATCACCGCGTGGAGAGCAATCTGTCCACCTCGAATACGGCCACCAGCTTGGACACAATTCTGCCGGAGGATCCGTTCCTGTTCCCCCAGGTCTCGCCCCAGCGTCATCCACAGACAGTGAGGACACAGCAGCAGCATCGTTTGCTCGAGGACGAGCCACCGCTATCGTTCCGTCCCCTTCTAGAGGACGACGACATCAACGAACCGCCCACCCAACACCAACAGCAACAACCACAGAGGACACCGCTGCGTGCCAGTGGCAGCTTGGAGCTAACACCCTTGCCACCGCCACCCACTTCCCTGGAGATTCGTGAGCATCGTGATCGCCAGCAGCGCAGTGCCCAGGGCGGTGAGGAGCTGCAGCGCAGCAAGCAGAGTCTGAAGGGCTCACGAGTGTCCTTCGAGCGAAGGGATACCGGAAATAGTATCAAAAACAACAACAGCAATAGCAATAACAACGCCGAGTCCAAGGCGAAGGCGGAGAGCAGTGACGAGGATAGCTTCGAGGAGAGACGCTCGGGTTTCCAGCAACAGAAGGCCACCAGTGTGGATCACAAGGGCATCTTGAAGGACCTCAAGCACATATTGGCCAACGACAATCGGCGGCAATTTCAGGCCAAGAAGCACGTCTCCCTCGACGTCAAGGGCACACGCTTTCTGCAGGATCTACTCAAGGAGTCATCTTCGGAGGAGGAGTTCCACAAGACACGTCGCGAGTTTCAGGGTCGCAAGCATCAGAGTTTGGATCCTAGGGTGACCTTTAAGCTAGACAAGGTCCTGCAAGGCTCTAGCACCGACAGTGACGAGGAGGGCGACGACGCCGAGCATAAGCGGCTAATTCATCGTCCCAAGGATATCACCAAACCGGTGATTATCGATCTCAAGGATTTGGAGAGCGAAAGTGACGAGGATTTCCTCAGCTCGCGTCAGCACTTCCAGCAGCAGCGCTCCATTAGCACAGATTCCCGCAAGAGGTGAGTCTCTCCTACATATAGAAACACCCCTCAGGGGTTATCTAGCTCAGACTTTTACGTCATTGGACTAAAGAAGTGGACTATATAAGACGCTGGACTTGACTTGACAACAGAAATTCTAAAGAATGTATAAGAAAGCTTTAAAGAAAGTAAAAGTTTCAAAGTAAAAAACTGATTCAGGAACCCCTAGAAATCATATAAAGTTATCTATCTATCACTCAGATAATATATTTCCCAGAACTGATAAGTTTTATGCCTACAAATAATTCCTAGAATTTGTATTAAATATGTACATATCCGTAATCTTGAATAAGCAAGCATTTCACTTGCTCATCAGCTTAAATCAGTTTTAAAAATTATAGAGCAAGTTGTTATATTTCTGTATTATATTTATTAAAAATAATGAAGCAATTTAGAAGGGATAATTATTGAGTTAGATGTGATTTTGTATAAGCTAAAAAGAGTTTAAAAATACTTTGTAAATCCTCAAATTAAGCTTATAAATTAGACATGATGGAGACTGCTCCATAAACCTTTATTCTAACTTAAAATAGTATTAAATTAGCAGAAAAACTAATAGAAACCAAAAGATAATGTACTTAATTACCACAATTAAGAACAAATACTAAACTTATCCAGAAATAAGATCCCAGTCAGCAGAGACAGATCTTAATAGAATCGTTGTTAGCTTATTCTTGACAAGCTTTTTGCGCACATTTTCGTTTTTGATCAATTTAAAAGAAGAAAGAATGACAGGCAAGTGTGCCGCATGTGGCACAAATTGGAATCCCCGTTTTTTTCGAGCGATCATCATCGCTATAATAAAATAGTATCTCCGGTTAAGTCAAGCCAAAGCCAAGCCCGAGCCGACCGCCTACGCAATATGAGTTAGACTGGACAATAGATGACGACGACGCCAGAGTGTTAGCAACCTTCCTTCAATATAATAATATCCAACATTGACACCTTTTCTGGTCTGCTCTTTCAGCCGGCGACTGTACGAGATGGACGAGATGGGCAATAAGCGGGAGGGGAATATCCGTCATGCGGTGCCCTTCGTGCGCCAGATAACCGAGGATGGCAAGCCCAAGCTTGAGGTCTATCGCCCCACCACGAATCCCATCTACATATGGACACAGGTGGGTTATACATTTATATATTCTAGGGATATATACTTCTAGGGAGGAGTGGTCTTATTGTCCCCTCGTTAGGCCCAGCCAGTTGGCGCCTCTGCATGGTGACCCGGTGTATTATTATGAATGGCATTAATGCGACCATAAAGCCAGGCAAACACACGCTCTCGTTGAGCAATTTATAAAGCCAACAGATTGTAGTGTAGGTCCACTCACTACGCATTTGAGCTATTTTCGCACGCGTTTGAGTCCGCTTTTGCCTTAATTGAAATTAAAGCAATAAATAATTGGTGTGAACTAAAAATACACAACATATACGCACGTACATATGATGATGGATCGGAATGGGAAAATCTTTATCGGTAAAAGTCCAATGCAGGACCTTGCTGCTACCTTCTAACATTCCTTGGACAGTTGCATTTTTGCCTTTGAACTGGTCAAGACAGCCTCAAACCGCTTTACTCCGAGAATTCATTCTTTGTTCTTGACTGATAAGGCTTGGGAACAGTATCTTCTATCTTCTATAGCATCGCCAGCCCAGCCAAGTCTCAATCCCCTGAATAGTATAGCAATCGATCGACGATCAGTACGTGCCTAAAACTGTTCTCAAAAATCAAAAACAAAAACAACAAGCAAATTGAATTTGAAATAAACGAAGCAAAAATGCAACTGTTGCTGCAGTCGGTCATAATGACAAGTTTCAGTTGAGTTTCGACGAGCGACAAGCGAACGCTGAAAAGCAAATCTCCTCCGGTGCCAAGGAGCAAAGTGAAAGGCATTAGGCCAGTAGAGCAACCTTGCAACCAAAAAAGGTCTATAATCGTAAATAGATCCCACATAACCGCGGCATCATGAAGATCCTAATGCGAGCGGACACTCATGTGTCCTTCTCGGTGCCCGTGGAGGAGCCCAAGGCGATTTGTACCCTATCTCAGGTCTGCCTTTTGCTGGGAAACCCTTATAAATTATACCCGAAACTCCTTGTTTTAGAACTCTCAACTAACTTGAATATGTTTCTTTATTTCCTTATAGGTCCTGGCTGCTTTGAGCGTCTCTTTGGGCTCCCTGGTGGTTGGCTTTGTCAGTGCCTACACTTCCCCTGCTTTGGTTTCCATGACCAATCCAAATATAACATCATTTACGGTCACCCCACAAGCTGTAAGTACACATTCAAAGTGCAAATGGCAAATAAAATTGGAAAATGTTTCATGGAAATGTATAGCAGAAAGCGAACTACTAAACTAAATTACTAGGAGAATGAAAACATAGTTAAAGTAAACTAGTAAGTGCTCTTTGTTGACCTCTTCCCTCATAAATTGCTATCTGTAAAGTAAATATGGCATTTAATCAAATATTTTGAAGAAGTTTAGAGCATTTTGAGGCCTTTGTTTCGAGTTTTATATATTTTTGGAATCAAATTTCTTAGTTAATTTCCTATAAAAAGTTATTATATTAAATATTATAAAGAAATGCCAATTATCTTCGCTATTTAAATAATAAATAACATACATAAGTATATTCGAAACTATAAAAATATATAAATTTTTGAAGTTAATGCAGTTTTGATATTTTTTGGGAGTAAAAGCCTTAAAAAAAATAATTAATCTATATTTTATATTTTTAAAAACTTGAAATTGAAATTCCAAGGAGAATTCCCTTTAGGAAATTATTTGTTCCACAGTTTTCAAAGAAATTCAATAGATGTCCCTTTATAAAAACTTTAAGAACGAAATGTCCTGTTTTTTGTGTACTTAAAAACATGAGAGGTTTTAAATTTCTTTGGCTTTTAAAAAATGAACCAAAAGAACATGGAAAGCTCTTGAATTCTACAGCTTTAAGATCAAACCTATCTATTATTTTTCTCTTTGTATAGCATAAATAAATAAAAGTAAATAAATACTAGTAGTAAACCCTTGAAAAATAGAACGCAACTGTTTTCCTTTTCTAAATACTTTTCCTACTGTTTCCTTACTATTTATTTTAACTTATTAACAATTCCCCTCCTTTTCTATATATTTCCAGGCTTCCTGGGTGGGTGGCATCATGCCCCTGGCTGGCTTGGCCGGCGGCATTGCCGGCGGACCCTTCATCGAGTACCTGGGCAGGCGCAACACCATCCTGGCCACCGCCGTGCCCTTCATCGTCTCCTGGCTGCTGATTGCCTGTGCGGTGAACATAACCATGGTGCTGGCGGGTCGCTTCCTGGCCGGTTTCTGTGTGGGCATTGCCTCGCTCTCGCTGCCCGTGTATCTGGGTGAAACCGTACAGCCGGAGGTGCGTGGCACCTTGGGACTCTTGCCGACGGCCTTTGGTAACATTGGCATCCTGCTGTGCTTCGTGGCGGGCACATATATAAACTGGTCCATGCTGGCCTTTTTGGGAGCATCTCTGCCCGTGCCGTTCCTGATCCTGATGTTCCTTATACCGGAGACGCCGCGTTGGTTTGTGAGTCGCGGCCGAGAGGAGCGGGCAAGGAAGGCTTTGGTGTGGCTGCGCGGCAAGGAGGCAGATGTGGAGCCGGAACTGAAGGGTCTGATGCGCTCCCAGGCGGATGCGGACCGACAGGCCACGCAGAACACCATGCTGGAGCTGTTGAAGAGGAATAACCTGAAGCCGTTGTCCATATCGCTGGGTTTGATGTTCTTCCAGCAGATGAGCGGCATCAATGCGGTGATCTTTTACACGGTGCAGATATTCAAGGATGCGGGTTCCACCATTGATGGCAATGTGTGCACAATTATTGTGGGCATTGTGAACTTTATGGCCACGTTTATAGCCACGCTGCTGATTGATCGAGCGGGCAGGAAGGTGGGTTTACGGGATGATTCTTAATCCAGAATTTATTTATTAATTTTCTTTGCTTAATTTACAGATCCTCTTGTATGTCTCCAACATAGCCATGATCCTGACTCTGTTCGTCTTGGGCGGCTTCTTCTACTGCAAGGCCAATGGCACGGATGTCAGTCACTTGGGCTGGCTGCCTTTGAGCTGCTTTGTCATCTATATTCTGGGCTTCTCGCTGGGCTTTGGCCCCATACCCTGGCTCATGATGGGTGAGATTTTGCCAGCTAAGATCCGTGGATCAGCAGCCTCGGTGGCCACCGCCTTCAACTGGTCCTGCACCTTTGTGGTGACCAAGACCTTCCAGGATATGATTGGTGAGTAAAGCTTAAATCTAAAATATCCATCTGGATTTTTATATTAATTTTAATTTATTTTTCAATAGATTTCATGGGCGCCCACGGTGCCTTCTGGCTGTTCGGGGCCATCTGCTTTGTCGGCCTGTTCTTTGTGATAATCTATGTGCCCGAGACGCAGGGCAAGACCCTGGAGGATATTGAGAGGAAAATGATGGGCCGTGTGCGCCGCATGTCCTCGGTGGCCAACATCAAGCCATTGTCCTTCAACATGTAAACAGCATGTCCCCACAAGGATTTGAAATAGCGATCAAATACCAAATACTAGACTTTAGTGCCTTTTAGTGCTTAAGAGAGAGAGAATGAGAGAGAGAGCAGAGGATGTGGTTACGATGGTAACCCATCCTGGTCCCATCCTGGACGCTCTGATATTGTTAGTCCTAGCAAAAAACAAAAGAATTTCCTTTCTACACGCATAACTTGTTATATATTATTATTATTTAATAATCATTAAGTGCATAGTTTTATTATGTAAATTATGATTTTTAGCACTAATTAATTGTTGCGTGAATTTATTGGTGTAACAAAATATGAGAAAAAAAAAAAACAAGAAAAACAGACGAAAAATGACATGAAACCTAGTTGTAGTTCATCCAAAAATCTCTCCCCACACAACACCAATTTGGCTATATATTTCGAATATATCTATATAAATATACTGTACTATATACCTAAGCAAGTAAGTGTATCTATATGTAGACTAAACAAAAAAAAAAAAAACCAAGAAATACTATTTAAAAATACAAATCCAAACCAAATTGCAATAGTTACTACTTTTTCTTTTCGCCTTTGCATACGGCGACCTTCTCAGGTATTCATTTTTTTTACAGTTGCGAATGTCAGCTGAGAGATACGTGAGTTTCATTCCGAATCTGTCGGGGGGGACACATTCTAGGAGAAATATATTTATACATAATATAGATGGCCATTCCAGAGGCACATGAAAATGCAAAAATAGAAACGCATTTGCACTGGCAGCTCGGATCGTAACGATAAGAGATCGCAGGCATTACATTGATTCTCGGATTCTCGGTTGGGTTTCAGGTTCGATTCCTTATCTCCCTGCCGTCACTATGTGAGTTCAAAATCGAATAAACAATTACGAAAGATGAATGCATCCGTGCTACGACTGTTCGATTATGTGACACTATTTACTTGGTTTTTACATAGATTACACTGGATTACACTCATTAATAGCTGTCACTATCTCTGGTGTTATCTCTGGTGATTTTCGATCTATGCGCTTTTTAGTTGCCATCAGGATTTGACAGTAATGGATCGGTAAATTTAGATTATAAATAGATTTAATGATTACGATTAAAAGGACACCACGTAATAAGGTAATGAATATAAATTCCGGGATGGAATCCCAACAATCAGTGATTGTATACATATATATTGTTAGCTTTATACAAAGAAATTTTTAAACTAGAAGATTTGAATGCCATTTTATAATTCTCAAAGATTTTAAGACCAGTTTTTTAGCGTTAACTTCATGTTTTTTATTTCTAGCAATACTTTTTCTCTACCTCCACATAATTAGTGAAACTTCAAGGGCTAATTTCATAATTTCTTCCACAGATATTAAATACTTTTGAAAAACCTTCAGTTATAAATTGATTTTATATTTAATAAACGAAATACAAAGCACACACTCAGCATTGGTAATTGTCAGACTTATGGCTCTCATTTTCTAAGGAGTTGATATATGTATGTAACTCACTGGTGATTAATATCCAGAGGAGAAGTCCATTATAATATAAAGATCAAACTTGCGGGCTCCCTATCTTATCGACATTATTTTAAACTTTGATATATTAAATTTTAAATATAAAAGATATACCATTTAACGTTAAAAATATAAATTTAAATATAAAAGATATACCATTTAACGTTAAAAATATGGAAAATGATCCCAAAAATATGGTTTAGGTGCCTTTCTTTTTTACGATATATAGAAAAAGAATAAGAATATAGATTAATCGCACATAATGCAGAGCAACTTTAAGTCTCTAAATATACAATTTCGCATCAAATATCAATGCCGTATCGATTCATAAATAAATTCAATCAAAATCTATTTACTTATATACATTTTCTATTGAGAAAATGGATTTTAGAATCTTCGTGATGTGATGATAAGGGGTAATATAGATGTAGAAATGATCTACAATTTAAAGTTTTAAATTTGTTGTAAGTTTAAAAAACCTAATTATAGTTGATTTAAATATTTTACAATTTGTTTTAATAAAATTGTCATAATATAATATGATCATATGATATATAATATGTTATATTTTTAATATAAAAGTAATGGTATAAACAATATATTTTCTTGAATTATTATTATTTTAGCTTTATATTCATTTAAATGTATTTCCTTTTTTACTTCTAAAGGTATATTTTAATGTACCTAAATTTATTAAAAATATTATTATTATAAACTTGAACAAAGTTCTTTTAAAAATCGGCATTACCCTTTTGGAAGGGTATAACATGTATTTCCCTTTGTCATGGCCGCAAAATGAAAGACTTGCTGCCTTTTCGTACATCCTTAACTTGGCAAATAGTAAAGTTCTATAGCTTCCCCGATTATTTACAAATTCTTACTAGCTTAGAGCTTTAATATTAATGCTAATAATGAACAGAAACTTACCCATTACTTGAACGCGACAAATCGCGCAAATGTCGCACTCGACGTCCCAAGACCACATCGCCACAGCATTCCATTTCTTAAGAGTGAACATCTTCTCCGGCTTGTTGCCATCGCCATCGTCCGAGGGGCGGTCCACTGAGTTGTCCGGATCGTCGGCCATGATCGAAAAGTTTTAAAAACCGCAGAAATACGCAAAAACAAAAAATGTAAACAATTCCGTGTGCCAATAAGCAGTGTGACCACACCAGCGAGAGAGAAAAATACTAAACAGTGTAGCCACACCTCTAAAGGGAGCAAAATGTACATATGGTCATACTTGGGTATGGTATTTAAACGACCAGAATTAATCGATTATTTGGCGGGGAATTTGATTTTCTCACTTTTTGGTTAAGTTAATGTTTTTCTTTTTGCTTTTCACTTCAATTCATGTTTAGCCTTCGACGTGTTCGGAACGTTGCGGCGCGCTGCCTAAAATTTGTGCCAGTGCGGCTTTCGTTGGATTAACAATAACGGTTGGTTTATAAAATGCAACAAAATTTAACAAAAATAACATTAAATTACAATTAAATCATCACAATTAATCAAAGAAATAAAACCTAAAAATGTGCAAAATAATTTACGATTTCCGGGGCGTTGGTTATTATAAAAAAAACCTTCAACTGCCAAAACAGTGACCGTGAATATTCCCGCAACCTGATTCCGAATATAATTCAAAAACACACACAACGCGGCAAGCATTAATTAAGCAATTTCCATGCCTCTCAGTTGGTTTGTTGTTTCGTTTTTTTTTAACTGTGTTTTCTCTTTTATTATTCCGCCCACCGTAAATCGAAATTGAAAAATAGATAATAAGCAGCGTTGCCATTATCATTATCAGCCGCAAATTGCGCATCCGACAATCACAGATAAACATCCGTATCAATACGATCCATGGCCAAAATGTGATAAGCCGGCAAAAAGAAATATATACAGGGAGTGGTATTATCAAAAACAAGTCATACAAAAATGTGTAGTGAAATTAGTGAAAATTAGGAAAGTAATAGGGAAAATTTAAAGAAAATAAAGTAAAATTATAGATGTTCTATTGACTTCTTTTGATAAAGAGAAAAGGGAATTTAATAAAATAATTAAAATAATTACTTTTACATAAAAATAAATGTAAATAATAATTAAAGATAACAGATAACAAAGAAATATAACACAAGGGTGCATAGTTTATTTATAAAACTATTTAAATGTGGAATAAAATTTTAAAAACTTCATAATCTTTACATATATAAATATTTCAAAAAGATTGATTGAATTATTTGTGCAATAAAATTTGTTAAATGTTTAGAAAGGTAAAAGCTTCTTACTGTTGAAATTTATATGCCAAAAATATGAAATAAAATATATTTATATGTACTTTAAAAATCAAAATAAATAAATAATTATTAAAGTGATTAAAAATTGATTTAAAAATAAAACATAAATGTTTAAAAAGTACTTAATAAATATGTAATAAATATGTGAAATTAAATAAATAATACATAAACAAGAATAAATATAAATAAAACCCACCTAGAGTTCAGAGACCCTTTTCGAAGCCTGAAAAAAGCCGAAAAGTAACAGTTGAAGTCTCCTTCAAACCGACCAGCAACAGCAACTTTAATTTAATTAAATTTCGTAGTTCAGTGAGTGTGTTGTGTGTGTGTTTGGTTAATGTGTATCTGGTGTTGTTATTGTTTTCTTTTATTTGTATTCTGTGGATAATCAACGTAAAGCTGGCACCCACATCACAGAGAGAGATGGCAAGGCAGGCGGCAGCTCAATTGACTTTGCCATAAATTATTTCAGTTTCAGTTTGTGTTTTTTCTTCTTTTTTTTTTATTTCATCCCATTTTTGTGCTTTTTAAGTGTGTTTGTTTGTTTGTTTGCTTAGATACATTGGCAATTAGCGTGGAACGACAAATGTTTATTGACAAAGGGGTTAGAAACTTTGATTTCTGTTGTGTTTTTTCCCTTTTGTGTTCCGGCGAAAATTGTTTAAGGCTTTAAGCAACATTTAATAGCAAAAATTGGGAAATTATGATGACGGGGTGTTGATTTACTGCAATTGTTTGGAAAGGGAGTTATTAGGTGTTGGGTATTTTTTTGATAATAATATAGAGTGAGATGACTCATTAAAATATTTTTCTAAAGTTCGCGAAAGGTGTTTTTTTTGCTAGATTTTTAGGTATACATTAAGGACAATTTTAAATTTATAAAAATGCTAGTTTAATTTAAGGAAAGTTTTTCCCATTTAAGGACAAATCGCCCTTAGAAAGTTCTGCTTGAAATGTAGTATTTTTGGTTGATAAACGTAAAAGTTATAATTTTTAATTAAACATTTTAAGGTTCAAGCTTTCTATCTTTCTTTTCTATCTCTCTCATATTTGCCTCAGAAATGTAGTTATGCCTCGAACCTGGGGTTTAAGCCCTTCTAAAATTAGTAGCATATGTATTTAAAAAATTATTAACCTATAAAAAGTTGTATAAATTTTCCTTGTTATGTTTTTGTTCCTGAAAAATACAGAAATTCTATAATTTCCCTTAAAAAGTGTCTCACTGGAGCAGACGCAGCTGCAAGTACATAACATACACCTTATACCTGTAGAACTAATGCAATTAACTGGAGAAAAGCACCTGTTACATCTGTACACCCCTGCCATAACCCCTTGATACCCCCCTGGTTTTATGCCATTTCACGTTCGATTTGAATGACGCAAATTGGTTGGTCGATCGGTCGCTTGGCGGCTGCAAAAGTGCAAAATCAACAGTTAATGATCTCCGAACAATGTTTACCACCTGTTGTTGCGCCACCCCCTCGAAGGCGGTGTAAATTTCAAAATTGCCAATGCAGTCGTCAAACAGAAGCGATGTACTACTAATTCAACCATTTTCACTTTGCCTTCGAGCTGAGTAGGCAATAAAAGTTGAAAAAACACTAAAACCGCAAGTTTGTGGCTTAAAAAATAAATGCCAATAATATCGTTTAAGATATTGTATTACTTTTAGCTGTCAAACCGCCGAATATGCAATTAAATATATAGAAAAAGGGGTTTTAATGAACTTTGGATTGGGGATGGCAGTATCGAGTCTGTATCGATATTTGAACCGGAAGTCGGTGTATAAATCCGTATTTTAATGTTGTAATAGCTATAAAATATTAATCTTTTCGATATTTAGCAATTTTTCTCGATATCATATCGATCTTTTCCTCTCGATCCCTACTTTGGAGTTGATTAACCAATCACACCGATCGAAAGTCAAATTGCTTCAAAATCGTTTGTCATGCACTCCGAATTTGAAATAGATAAATAAATAAATGCGAAATTCCAAGCTCCGGGGCTCTCTGGGCCTGCGTAACTGTCAAACGTTGTAAAAAATCAATAACACAAATGTTAACATGCTCACAATGCTTAAAAACGCACAGCCCACAGACAAAAAACAAGTCGGACAGCCCATAAAGTTGGGAAAAAACAAAGCAAAAATCAGCAAGAAATCAGAGAAAAATAAGAAAAAATCAGCAAAAATCAAATGAAATGCAATGCCTAACAAACGCTTTAGGCCAAAACCCGGTTGCTTTGGGCCAATCGCCAACGGCTGCCTCTGTGGCAGATAAAACATTTGACACTTTTGGTTAATAAAAGTTGCTAATGAGTGCGAACAACTCTCTGATTCCGCGATT
This sequence comes from Drosophila burlai, assembly GCA_008042655.1. Lineage (NCBI taxonomy): Eukaryota > Metazoa > Arthropoda > Insecta > Diptera > Drosophilidae > Drosophila > Drosophila burlai. Next base: position 199,132 of record VNJT01002123.1, read on the forward strand.
GTTGATTTTAGTTTGCCTTTTTTTGTCAGGAGTCTGGCCAATGGCAGAGCATTTCATAAATTAAAGTGTGCACAAGGGGAGGGCCACTAATTGTGCATAAATCAATCGGAGTTTTTTTCAGTTAATCCAATTAAAGGGGGAAAGAATTTGAGATATGGAATAGCTTTTCATTTAAAAAAAAACCAACGGCAATTCAATTAATCTCCACAAAACTACTCCCTTTTGGAATGTGAATGAAATACTTATAGATTGAGAGCACAAACCCTCTCCTTATATATATACACTTAATCAACGATCATGATCGATCCATTCATAGAACCGAAACAGACAAAACAGAGAGTAGTCCCGCGTTTTGCTTGTCCATTTGAAAATTGACTAAAATGAAGTGCGCTCATAAATATTTATTAGGCATTCGCTAAACTGGGCACTAAGTAGTCGATAATTTAAGCGGACAACCCGACGACGACATGAAAATTGTTTAGGCCAGGTCCACACACACATACACTGGCTTTCCTCCGCTTCGACTTTTGGCCGTTGAAGAGTGTAAATTGCCAGCAAGTGCAATGTGGGGAACTCCATGGAGTACACGGATTGAGGCTGAGCCTCGAACACGAACTTAAGCGCCAGTTTCGGGGTACCGGAGACGACATTAATTTATGTTCAGGCAAACACATTTTTGCCTGCCATTTAAGCGACAAAGACAAAGTACGTACGGCCGAAGCTATAGCGATCGAGGCTACTATAGCCTCGTCTCTTCCCCTTGATTCTGTTCGGACGACGGAACGTGTCGGGATTATTAATTAGTTAACATCGGGCACTGGAGCTTGCAAAACATCACAACGGGCCCCACATTCCCATAGCCAATCCCCCTCAAAAGTGGCCAGGAGATGCGAATGCATCGATGATCTCCAGCCATCGATGATCTCAGAGGGAGAGAGAGCTGTGGGAATTTGTGCGAAGCGCAGCATTTCACGCTTGACTTAGGTCAGTGAAAAATATGGCAAAGAATTTAGGGAAGATAATGGGGAATTTCTAATAATAAATGAGAAATTGTGAAACATTGTGGGAAAAATATGCTAAATTATCATTTATATTTATATTTCTCTAATTATAATTATAATTATATAGAATTATTGGTAATTTTTATCTATATGCCGAAAAGATTATTTATTTGATCTAATAATAAATAATAAAAATCAAAATTAGATTATAAAATAAATAATTTGAGAGTGAGAAATTTTAAAATGGATTAAAAAATGTGCGAAATCAATCTCCCTTTGAGGAATATATTGAATTTATCAGTAAGATATTTTCAGTGTTCTTTAAATATTCTTAAACTGATTTACTTAAAACCTGCACAACAACAAAACCCCTAAGAACCTCAATCAAACCCTATCAAACGGCGCCAATCTGAACGTTGTCTTTCTGTCTTTTTGGCTGCCTAGCAAATTGACTTATCGCCCCATTGGCATCGGCATCGAGCCAATATCTTTGCCCATTTGAAGCCTAAAACAGAAATTAGCACTTAATAAAAGTTTATTTATGTTCATGTTACTTGTAATTGGTCAGCTCTCAGGCTTAAAAATAAATAAATAAAAAGGAAACCCAAATTTAAGCCAAGTGACTCTGACTTGACTGATTTCCCAAACAGCGTGTGCAATTCGCAAATTGCAATCGACGATCTGAGCGATTTTGGTTATGACCAGATATATGTACATATATATACATATATATATGCGAGCTCAAACCGAAATTCTATCACGTTTTCACGCTTCGATCGGGGCGGCTAATGAAACCCGGCTTACCCGGCTCACTCGTCTCTCAGTTTTGGCTTTGTTATTTGGTGCAATTTGTAAGTCGGCTTGGTTTATATATATATATAGTATGATAATCCATCCATTGCCCCTCCGGTGGCAGCTGACAGTTAACGCTTAATGGGCATGAAAATCGCAGCCAATTAGTGGCTGATTTTCGACGCTTTTCGCGTTTTTGGTCTTTGTGGGGGGTCTTGAAATCTACTAAAGTTACAATTTAATTACTCACCAGGGGGCCTGAAGGGGTCTGAATGTGTGGGAATGTGGCAGCTTAATTGAAATGGGTGCACAGATAACAGAGTTAGGGTTGAGTTTTCACCAAGAACCATATCTTTGCAACTAGAAAAGTACTTGTTACACTTCTAATTGGCTTTCGTTATGCAATGACACTACATATTTATCTTTTGATTAATTTATAACAAAAATCACATTATATATTTGAATAAATATTTTTCTTGAAATTTTTTTATTAAGAATCAAGGCTATTGCAATTTTGTACTATTTTCCAAACTTATACAAAGCCACAATGGCCACACCCAAAAGCATAACCACAAAACCCAAGCTGCCGAATAAAGCCAGTGACTTGGAAACCTCTCTAACATTCGACCTTTCCTCCCCAATATCCCTCATTTCCTTAGCTAATTCTATCTCCTGAGCTCCCGGCATAATAACCCTAAAACTCAGGTGGGAGACTTCCGACACCTCAGTGCCATTTCCATGGGAGACATTCCGTCTTCTCCTCTGTCCCACCGAAGGCAAACAATCCTGGGCTGTCACCTGGCAATCCTCTCGCTCCAAGCAGCCCGTAATCCGCATGGAGATCACCAGAACCTCGCCACTACGCATGCCAGGAAACATGACAGCCTTGAAGTGGAGTCTCTGACCCAAAGGAGGTTCCAAAATGGGACCATGGGAGCAGATGGAGACCATGGCCGGGTTGAGACAGCCTCTCGTACTGATTAACTGAACGGTGTTGAGCACTTCGCCGCCAGAGGCAATCCTCTGGAGCTGAACATCGCTCAGCTTCGTGTAGTTCCAGCCTGGAAAAAGAGAGTAATTAGTTTTTAAAAAAATATATATGTTTCTGAGAGGTAGAAATACCCACCATCTCCCGCCAGGACATGGGCTCTCAACAGCAACTCTTCACCCAGCTGCACTGCTCCATTGGTCTCCAGATGACGGGTATAACCATTGCCTCCCTTTCTCAGTAGCTCCACATGTGTGCGAAAGGGATTTTGATTGCCGCCATGGGCGTAGCTGCCAACACTGCGAGATTGTCTAAAAAAGAAATTAATAAATAAATAAAATATAATTTCTAAATTCTTAAAAATTAAAATCAATCCTTACACATCATTGGCCACTGCCATTTTCAAAGCATGTGTCTTGACCGCCACTCGCTCTTGGGATTTGCAGTGCAGCGTTAATATTGAATCCCCACTGGTTCTTAAGCCCCTAATAGCGGGAAAGCGCAAACGTAGACACAGGTCCTGGCCGCAGGATCTCACACCACAACGCTCGAAATCCTCGCCAGAAATATCTAGCAGCAGAAAACTCCTTGACAGCTTCATTTCACAGCGTTTATCCTGCACATCATCATTGTCCTGATCCACTGTAGGTGCGGCTCCCAAAAAGCTGTCCAGCTTAAGTACAGCTCGAAAATATCCTCCAGAGAGGCAACGCATATCCTTGAGACGAAGTCGGAGTTGATTTTGCTCCTGGTTACCTTCAAGAGCAGGCGGCAGATAAACTGGGGCTGGTGTAGAGGGTTTTTGAGAGGGAAATATAGGCACAGCCACGGGGGCATGATAATCATAGCCTGGGGAGTGAATGGTCTCAATTTCCTCGCCAGGATCTTGTACAATTATGGGTCTCGAGGTGGTAGTGGTTGTGGGTATGGAGGTGGTAATGATGCTCCCTCCAGGCTGTGGATAGTAGTAAGCGGGGTATGGGTCTTCGCTGGAAAATGAGGGAGATTTTGTTTGAAAGTAAATTAGGATTTTAAAAGATTTAAAAAAATTTTAAAATAATATCTTTTATTCTAATCTCATAATTTTAAAATTCAAATGAATAGCTAAAAGACCCACCTGGGCTTGGGACTTTCATAGTTGGGCCGCTCCTCTAAGGCTGGTGGTAGATAATGCTGACTGAGGGGAATAAATACGCCATGTCCGCCGCTTCCCTGGAACTTGACACTGCGATTTTCAATGATTTCCGGCAGAGTAAACTCCGTGGTGGCCACGGGAGCAGGAGCCACTGGGGCTGGAGTGACAGGAGCAGGTGGTGCAGCAGCAGCAGGAGCAGTCCCAGCAGGAGGTCCATATAAACTAGGAGGAGAGAATCCCAACTGAAAGGGCACTTGTCCGTGTAGATAGTTGCCAAACTGTTCCAATGGCGAGGCGTAATAATGGGAGACATCTCCCTGACTTTCCCCGATAATTAGCAAACCCATCAGGGCAATGACTAGAGACGTCCATCTGGTTGACATTTTCACCAATTACTGACTGATGGTACTCCAAGTTTTAGGGTTTTTATAAGCTCTTAAGCTTAGGGCGTGACTTCCCTGGCCTGGATTCATTTTGGAAACGATTTATTCTGGCTGTGGGAAACCCTGTGACACTTTCCCAGAGCTGCGGCAGCTATCACTTTTAATGGCCACGACTTTGGTGTTACCCATCGATGGACTTTCCTTGGTCACGAACGGATTTGGCTTTGCTTTCGGCTTTGTTGAGTGGGTCAGGTTATGTAAAGCTAATTGCCAAGTGCTCTCCGGGGAACCTCCGACTGAGGTTCCATCTTCGAATCAATTCAATTCGATTCGAAACGATTCAAACTCACTTGTCCCACAAATCATTTGCCATTTGACATCTCGCTTGTGGACAACTAATGACAACAACAGCTGCGAACACAGAGGCAGCATTTTGGCCACATTGCGGATTTCTGAGCGCTGTTTAAGCCAGAAGTCCAATCAAACCTAACGAGCCGACAATCTGTCCGGTAATGTGACCATTTTGGGTAGCCTCGAATAAAGAGTCATACACAAAGAGCGTCATAATGAAATCTAGACAGAGAAAAATTCAGATAATTATTATTTGACATCATTGAAAGAGTTCTAGAAATCTATGGAATTTTTAGAGGTATTTTAAAAGTATTTTTAGACAAATAAAATGTAAATTGATTGGTTTCTAAGTAGATTTAAAAAGAAAAATCATCTTCAGAAATTTTATAAATTATAGAATATTCCCTAAAAACAAGTTATTAAAAGATATGTAATCTTGGGATCATAATTACTATACACTTTAATTTTAATATAAAAAGTATATTCTTATTGATGTTTTTACTATATAAAATGTATCAAGAATGTCACTAAAATTTGTCTTGATTTAAAATAATTAAATAGGATTTTTTTTGTAATGTCTTCCTGTCTATTAACCAACTAAAAAGTAGTAACAAATTATTTTTTATCATTCCCAAAAACTTGTAAGTGATATAAAAAGTTTAAAATAATTTCATGTGCGCCCACAATCCCCATTGATCTCTTGTCCATGTGGGAAGAGTTCTCAATACTCTTAATCTGATTCCCGAGGTTCATTCACCAGTGTTGTTGGCCCATATTTGTGTGGCTTTCATTAGCTAAACATGACATTTATGCTTTTAAGCCAATTATTTTCAATGTTTAATGTTCAATGTGTGGGGGACAGGTTATTCCCAGCGGCCAGTGATTGGCCAAGCTAAATGCAATTAATTGAATTAACAAGACACCAACTCTAAACTGGATCTTCAGCTATGTGCTGCTTTTGAGTTGATTTATGACTCTTGCCAATTACTTACAAGTAATTCCCCGCAGGATCTCGATGCCCGGCACCTCGTATCCCACGAATAACGATAATTTTAGCAACGGTTTCCCCATGGCCACCACCCAAAGCGAACGTTTGCTGCAGGCTCAGAATCGTAGAAAATTCAGTTTTCCCGCCACTCTTCATTCCGCCTCCCTGTTGGAGGTGGGTGGCGGCAGTCAAAGAGGAGAGTCCACGAGAAGGAGACTGAGCAATGTCAGCGATGTGGTCACCAGGAAGCTGTCCTACACGATTGGCTGGAAGGCGGCACAGATACCAGCGCAGGATATCATCACCCAGGTGGGTTCAGAGAGGGAAATTTATTAGAGATTACTACGTTTTAAAATATTAAAAAAATACTTAGATATATTTATAACCTATTTCATAATTTTCCTTTCTTTCAGGGTCGCTGTTTGTGTGGTCACTATATCAAACGACGCCTGAGAAGATCAGGTTTATTTAATAAAAAGCTGGGCTTACAGCGCATACGCAGCATACTGGGCTCCACCTCCATGGGCATTGTCCGCGATGTCTTTCCAGCAGTTCAAGTGGTAAATATACTTTTTAAAATAATAATCAACAAGAATAAATAAAATAATATTTAATATTCAGCTGGGCGACGAACTGGAGCGCATGCATCCCCGTGTCTACAATGGCGTTGCCCGTCAGATTTGCCGCAATCCTGGCGGTGAATTCCACACTCCCGATGCCGTGAGCTTGCTCCTCGGTGCCGTGGGACGTGATCTCTTTCGGGTGGAGATCACCTGGAGCAAGGTAATCTCGTTGTTTGCCATTGCCGGTGGCCTGTCCGTTGACTGTGTGCGTCAGGGTCATCCGGAGTACCTGCCCAAGCTGATGGAGAGTGTGTCTGAGGTTATAGAAGATGAGCTGGTGCCTTGGATCAACGAGAATGGTGGTTGGGTAGGGTCTTGACCAAGTTCTAAATTTATAGAGTTTTAAAGTAAATTATTTATTCCTTTTTTTAGGGCGGCATCAACACCCATGTCTTACCCACCAGCAACAGTTTGAATCCTTTGGAGTGGACCACTCTGGTGATTGGCGTGGTCTTTGGCTTGATTTTAATATTTGGAATTCTGCGATTTATAATAAGCACGATAATACCGAAAATATACCAACGATTTACGAATTGAATATAGAAAAAAACCATATTTAAAATTTATTTTAGTTATTTTCCAGCGACAAAATATATTTTAAATGCTTCGTTTAATAGTAAACAAAGCTCTTGAAATGCTTTCCCTCGCAGACAGCTTTATTCCACATGTTTAATTAATTAATAAAGCTCTTAACAAAAAAGCTTCAAACAAAAGTAAACATTCGATACGATCTGAATTCAGATAAGAAATTATCTCGATTTTTATAGACACCTAAATGCCAGCCACTTCAAATTCTTAATTGCAAAGATAAAACTGCTTAATCCCTGTTGATTTTTACATTATCACTGATATTCTGTTGGCATTTTGCACAAATAGTTGCACAATCACTTCTCTCCCTCTCAAACTGATAAGACTATAGCATTCTCTTCATTCGAATAGGTCTTCGGCTTGTTCTTGTTTTATTACAAAATTTGTGAGGAAAAATCTTCCGCAAAACTCGGGTAGAAATTCAAATAAATGCAACAGTTATCAATTCATCGGTACATAATCTTTATACACTACAACACACGTGACAGTAACGCCTCCTTTACGCCGCCCCCTACAACTTGCCAGTTAGCTCGGGCACAGCCTTGAACAGATCAGCCACGATGCCAATGTCGGCCACTTGGAAAATGGGCGCCTCGGGGTCCTTGTTAATGGCCACAATTGTCTTGGAGTCCTTCATGCCAGCCAGATGCTGAATGGCCCCGGAGATGCCAACGGCAATGTACAGCTCGGGAGCCACAATCTTGCCGGTCTGTCCAATTTGCAGATCGTTGGGCACGAAGCCGGCATCCACAGCGGCACGGGAAGCACCCACAGCAGCTCCAAATTTGTCAGCCAGATCGTAGAGCAGCTTGAAGTTATCGCCTGACTTTAGGCCACGTCCTCCCGAGATGATAACCTTGGCTCCGGTTAGCTCAGGGCGATCAGATTTGGTCAGCTCCTGGGAAACGAATTCCGACAGACTGCTGGCATATTCACCAGCTGGCGCCTGCTCCACAGCTCCGCTTCCGCCACTGGTGGCCGCCGGCGGGAAGTTGGTGCCTCGCACAGTGATCACCTTCACGGGATCCTTGGACTTGAGGGTGAGAATGGCGTTACCGGCATAGATGGTGCGCACAAATGTATCCTCAGACTTGACATCAATGATCTCGGAGATGGGCGAAACATCCAGCTTGGCAGCCACGCGGGGCAGCACATTCTTGCCGAAGGCCGAGGCGCCAGCTAGGATGTGGGTGAACTTGAACTGAGATTGGGCGGCAAGGACCAAAGGTGTCAGCGATTCGGCGGTGAAACCCTTGAAGGCGGCATTCTCCGCCACCAGGACTTTGGTAACGCCTTCGACTTTGGAGAGAGCCTCAGAGGCCTAGAATTGGGAGGAGAGAAGGGTTTTTAGTGATTATTAAAGCATATAGCTGGTTTTATGTGTTTTTATCTGGTTTAAAGAATCATATTTTTCACTGGGTAATGATATCTAAGGACAATTTCTGCATTAAACATTTATTTTAAATAGATTTTAAGCCTTTAGAAATATATAAAAAGTGATAAATGCTTCAAAGTCTTTTCTTTCTTCACCCAGACAACTGTTTATATAACTGCCTGCCGGCATCTGCTATTTTGTCCCACAACAAATACTAGCTAAGGCTACGAGAAAACCCAGAAGATCAGACTTTATATAAAATCTATAGCTTCTATCAAAACCTTGCTACATATATCTTGCTTTTTTGGGTATTTAAATCACATTTTGTGAGACTTTTTGGGACGGAAAGCGACGTGACTTACGGGTCCACATTTGGTGCCAGCAACCAGAACTGTAACGTCACCGCCGATCTTCTTGGCCGCGGAAATGGTGTTCAAGGTCAGGGGATTGAGGGCCTCATTGTTGTGCTCGGCCACCACCAAGGTGCTCTTGCAGCGCTGCAGCTGCAATAAATAATTAATTAGTACAGAGCCGCCAGCGCTTGCGCTTTTTTATTTTTTATATTTTTGCACTTACAAAGCTGCTGCGCATCACATTCCGCGTGCTGTTAACGAACATTTTCGGAATTATCTAGTTGGATTAGCTAATGCGCGAGTAGGGAGAAAATGGTTTGATTAATTAAAAACTTAATTGAATTGATCAAAAACTTACCTCGGCTACAAATAAAAAAAATCACAAAAGTCCAAAGGTTTCTCTGCGCGAATCAGCTGTTCAGTCAGGGTTGCCAGTTGACAGTTTGGCTTTTCCTCTAAAAAATCCCAAAATGTTGAAATTTAACCCTAAAAAATCCAAGTGTTGCCCTAAATTCAAAAAATTTAAAAATGCGTACTTAAAAGTCTGACTTTGTTTAAAGTTTAAAGGCTTTAACTATGTATAATTATAAATAAAATTAAATTTTGTTAAATCTCAAGACAAATAATAAAAATAATCAACACAATAAGGTTTGAAATTTTGACAGCCTATGCTAATAATACAAGAATAATTATTTTACGATTTATTCACTAATCAATATTTTGCAAGGCGTTTAGTTATCAGTGTATTCGAATGTAAGGTACCCGGTATCCAAAGCTTTGTAAATTCGAGTACAAGACAGACAAGTTTTCACATAAAAATAATAAAAACCATATTATAAATTTTGTAAAAATTGGTGAACAATATTTAGGTTTTTCTGGTGTAGAATATTTATACTGAATGGTTGAAAGGATCCAAAATTCGTTGAGTTATAATCTCAAACTTAATCTTTATTTTCTAAGTCCTAGCTTAGGTAGCTAACATGAAATTTACATATTATAATCTTATCCCTAACTAGACCAACAGGAATTTTCCACTGCATAATCCTTATCTTCAAGGAAATGCTACATGATCGCTTGCATCTTTATTTAAGGGATGAAAACCCACGCAGGAGTTCGTTGTTAATCCCAGATATCTATATCCTAACGCTCAAGCGTTGTTTATTTTTAGATAAGGCATTGCTGCAGCGCTTCACTACCTGTATATACAGGTATATATATACAGGTATATATATTCTTATGTAAATTCTTATACATATATGTATTCATGTTCGTCTGAACAATGGTAATTTTCGAAACTAGCCGATAGAAACCTAGTACAGTACAGGTAGCAAGAGTCGACCTTTGTTATCGCTCAAATGAATATGTCAAAAATGAGTTATAAGTGCATGCATTTTATGTATTTGAATTCAGTTCACATTTCGCTGTGTTGGAGTTAATACATTATGAAAACGGGTGTTTTCGTATTTTTTCTGTTGGCTTTTCTTTCGGAAATGCTAAGCGTTGCCTTTGCGGATCCAGGCAATGAGTTACGGCAGGACTTTATTCGACCTAAGTTACCTAACCGACGTCGTGGTACCTTTTTCAATTGGTGGTATCGGGATAATTTGTCTAAACAGAAACAAGTCGCTGAGGAAGAAATCAAGGACAAAACTCAACAAATCAGGAACCAAAAAGAACTTATAACTATAAAAAACAATGAGACCCAAGTCGAAAGTGAGCAAATAAAAAACAATGAGAATGAAATAAATTCCCTACGGAATGAAATTAAATCAATTTCTGAGGAATTAAATACAACAAAACAACGGCTCTCAGCTCAAAATAAGAAACAAATTGAGCTAATTTTTCAAAAAGATGAAGAAATCAGGAACCAAAGTGAATTTATAACTATGAAAAACAATGAGGCCCAAGTCCAAAGTGAGGAAATAAAAAACAATGAGAATGAAATAAATTCCCTACGGAATGAAATTAAAAGAATTTCTTGGTTCTCGGCCTTAGGCTTTGATCAAAATAGGAAACAAATTGAGCTAATTTTTCAAAAAGATGAACAAATCAGGAACCAAAGTGAACTTTTAACTATGAAAAACAATGAGGCCCAAGTCCAAAGTGAGCAAATAAAAAACAATGAGAATGAAATAAATTCCCTACGGAATGAAATTAAATCAATTTCTGAGGAATTAAATACAACAAAACAACGGCTCTCAGCTC